>OVBI01000222.1:0-112538 GCA_900406495.1 Sisymbrium altissimum
CAGTCTACATATTATGTTCTGATTTTCTTTTTGGTCTAGGGTCTTCTACGACAAATATTGGAAACCAGAAGGAATAAATTTTAGTATATTTTAAATATTTGAATTCGGATATCCAAACTTATTTAGATTTGAATTTTGTTTCACCATTTTGGTTATTTGAAATTTAAAAGTAGATTGGAGCAAATTGGATCCCAGGATTATAGAGAACCGGGACAAATCAGAGAGGAACCGACTCAACCGGAGCCAAACGTTAAATAAACCCGACCCGTTTAAGCCGGGCGGTTTCACCAAAAAAGGAAGAGACGCTGACATCTTTATATTTCATCACAAGAGAAGAGAAGGAAGGACCATCGAATCGAACTCCGTAGAACCAAAAAGAAAGGAATAAACTTTGTCTTGTGACCGTCTCTCCAAGCAAGAAAGCCTCTCACTTCTCACGGCAAAGATGCTCACAGGTTCTCTTCTCTTTCAGATTTAACATACGCTGTACTTTGTCCTCCTGTCGGTGGGGATAAAAACTCTACTCCGCGTTGGAATTTTCGTAATATGGGATCGGATCTTGTTTTGCTTCTCTGCAATCTAATTAGGGTTTTTCCCGAACTTGTGGTTGATTTTGAACAGTAAGCGTAAAGTGGCAAAAGAAGGTGTTTGAAGGCATCGAGATTGATGTGACTCTGCCTCCTTATGTTTTCAAGGCTCAGTTGTATGATTTGACTGGAGTTCCACCTGAGAGGCAAAAGATTATGGTCAAAGGTGGACTCTTGAAGGTAACCTCTTTTCTTTTGGAATTTCACTAGGATCTGTTGTTTGTTTATTGACAATTCTCTGTATCCCTGTGCAGGATGATGCAGATTGGTCAGCTATTGGAGTGAAAGATGTAAAGCTCTTTTCTTTTGCTTCTATTTGGCACTTCTCTCTTTTGTTTCCCTCTATTGCGATGCTTATTTGTTTGTTTTGGTTCGTTTGTAGGGTCAAAAATTGATGATGATGGGAACTGCTGATGAAATTGTGAAAGCTCCTGAAAAGGCCATTGTTTTCGCAGAGGATCTACCTGAAGAAGAGCAAGCCACCCATCTGGTAACTATCGCCTGCTGTTTCCTAGCTCGTGTAGCTATTATTTGGAACAAACTACTTAGGCTAGTAACAGCTCTGGAGTATATTAACAGGCATGCCTTATCAGTGGGGTTTGGTTGTTTTTGTTAACTTTACAATGCTTGGAACCTGGACAATGTACATTCATAGAGTTTAGTTTAATTATGGCATCCGTCCTATTCACTAATATTACAATTGATTTCAGGGTTACAGTGCGGGCCTTGTCAATCTTGGCAACACATGTTACATGAACTCCACGGTGCAGTGCTTAAAATCTGTCCCAGAGTTGAAATCTGCATTATCCAAGTCAGTTCATCTCTTCTCCTTTACTGTTGCTAACGACCAGGAACTTCACTGTCTTTTATTCAATAATTTTATCTCATACAAACAATTTTCTTGTCTCAGTTACTCACTTGCTGGACGAAGCAGTGATGTCGACCAGACTTCTCACATGCTCACAGTTGCCACACGTGAGCTCTTTGGTGATCTTGATAGAAGTGTCAACGCTGTTTCTCCTACGCAGTTCTGGATGGTTAGTGTTCTGTGGGATTGTATGGACGCCTCATCTCAAATGTCTTTTGCTAGCTCTTTTAATTATCAGTGTCCAATGTCCATGTCTAAACATAAAATTTGGAAGTTTCTAGTTCTTGGCTCATATCAATTTTGGTCTTGATACAGGTATTACGAAAGAAATTTCCTCAGTTTAGTCAGTTGCAGAATGGAATGCACATGCAGCAGGTTTGTTTCTTACTGCAAATTCGTTGCATTAAACCTCTAACCTTTCAGTTTGTAAGCCCTGCTATTAAAATGGCTGACAGGATGCTGAAGAATGTTGGACACAACTGTTATACACTCTTTCTCAGTCCCTGAAAGCACCAACTTCCAGCGAAGATTCTGATGCTGTGAAAGCTCTCTTTGGTGTCAATCTTCGGAGCAGGTATCCTTGCAAATTTCACGTCTTAGTGTTACATATGGCGTATATTATTTGTATAGATCATCCATATTATTGGTTTTGGGTCTCATGGATCTGTAAACAATGCAAAATCTGTAAAAGGTCTTCATTCTCTGGTTTTACGATTAAACCTTTTGCTCCATACTCTGCTTGGTATCCTTATTAAGCAGGATAGCTGACAAAGCGAAGGGCAATACTTGAAAAGTTTTAGTTACAGCAGTTCACGTAGTCATTGTTTACCTCCCAAGGGTTAAATTAGGTGTGCTTGAAAATTCTACAGACAATGTTGCAAATGTCAAAGTGCATGTGTGTGGGTGTGCATGTGCATGTGTGTATATGTTGAGGGTATCCCTATAGGGAAATATATGAAATTTTGTTGATGTGCTTGTTCATTGTGAAATGGACAACTGAAGATGTTAATTCCTGTGTGCTTATTACTCACGTTGCTTAATATATTCAGTTGTGTTATAACTGGTTTCTGTTCTGTAGGGTGCATTGTCAAGAAAGTGGCGAAGAAAGCTCAGAGACGGAATCTGTATACTCTCTGAAATGTCATATATCACACGAGGTGAACCACTTGCATGAAGGACTAAAACATGTGAGTAAATTTTGTCATTCCAATGAAGACTTGTTTCTGATTTGTATTTCTGCATTTGTCCCTGTTATAGTTCATGTAGCATATTATATTAAAATTAGGACAAGCTTTCATTAAACCTTGGATATATTGACTAGCTTCAACTCTTATTGTAGGGGCTGAAAGGAGAACTTGAAAAAACATCTCCTGCTTTGGGCCGTACTGCACTGTACCTTAAGGAGTCTCTTATTGATTCTTTGCCAAGGTAATCAGTCAACTTACTGATATAGTGCTATTTTCAATGTTCTTCTCTCTAACTCGAAGTTTTCTTTCTCTTCTTCCTGATCTTGAAGGTATTTGACCGTTCAGTTTGTGCGATTCTTCTGGAAAAGGGAGACTAATCAGAAAGCAAAGATTCTCAGGGTACGTTTGCTTTCTGTTTTTAAATTTTAATAAAAAAACTCCGGATGTGAATGTTGTTATGGTAATGTCTCTCCAACTTGTTGACCTTTGCAGAAAGTGGATTATCCGCTGGAGTTGGATATCTTTGACCTTTGTTCTGAGGATCTCCGGAAGAAACTGGAAGCGCCTCGCCAGGTTTGCATTTTCTATTGTGCTGAGCTTAATTTATCTGAGCTGGGTAACCTAATCAACTGACAGCTGTGTCTTTCAGAAACTTAGAGACGAGGAGGGTAGAAAGCTTGGTCTGCAAACAAAGAGTAGCTCAAAGGACAGCGATGTGAAAATGACTGATGCAGAGGTACCCTATCTATTTTACTCAATAAAATCATATGTGGAGTACACAATTCTCTAAGAAGTCTTGCTCTGTATTGTGTTTGCAGGCGTCATCAAAAGAAAGTGGAGAATCATCCACCGTTACCCAACAGGAAGGTATTGTATCTAAGACCCGTTTTCAACATGTTTCTGGCCTGGTTCAGAGAGAGAAATAATACTTGGATGATTGTTTATCCCTATTCTCGTTTCCAAGCAATCAAGATTATTTTCAGATTCTAATCGTAAGCAATCTGAATTCTGTTTTGTAATGGGACCTTCTTTTTTGCTATAACGTAGGTGCTTCTTCGGAGAAGGGAACTCACATGACCGGAATCTATGACCTGGTCTCTGTGTTAACCCACAAGGGCAGGAGTGCGGACTCTGGTCATTATGTTGCATGGGTCAAGCAAGAGAGTGGTTAGTTCCCCTTCTATAATAAAAACTTTACCCCTCTCTCACACACACACAAAATCTCTTTATCACTTACAACAACAATTTTTATATTAACAGGCAAATGGATTCAGTATGATGATAACCACCCGAGCTTGCAGCGGGAGGAAGACATTACAAAGCTATCAGGAGGAGGTAAAACTTAATAGTTTTTACTCTTGCTTTGGTTTTTTTTTTACTCTGCATACTGTATTTTAACCTCCTTTTATGTCTGTGTTGGGTAAATAATTGATTCACAGGTGATTGGCATATGGCGTACATCATTATGTACAAAGCCCGCTTCGTCTCCATGTAATCTCTCTTTTGATGATTGTTAGTTCTTGAAACATTCAGGATCGTTAAAAGCTTTTTATATAGACCATCTCAGAGGTTTCAGTTTTTTTACAATGTTAAGAGACTAGATTTTGTCACAATACTATAAAGACGGACAATTGTTTCTCTCTTTTTACCCCCATGCACTCCAAAATTATATTTGTTGTTTAATCGTTGGTCCTTTTTATTGGTGCATAAAGATGTACACCTTCGTAACGAAGAAAGAAGAAAAAATTCGCATCCTATTTGTATAATCGTTGGATTAGTATTCTAAAATGACCAAAAATTTTGAAAAAGAAGCTTTCCAATACAATAAATAATGTGGTCAATAAAATCAAACCAGTGATCAGGAATATAAATAGAATAGCAATTATAGAAAAAGATAAAAGAGTCAACAAGACGATAGCATTTACAAATATAGTTAAGCATTTGTCAATCAAGCAAAGCCCAAATGTCTGATAACAACTACTCATCCGTCATCATTTCAAATCATTTTACCCAAATTACAGCTTATTTGGACCACAATTTCGTTTCTCGTTTCTTAGGAGTTAAGACTTATCCATCTAATTTGGACCACAATTTCAATTCTCTTTGACTTTTCTTTCAATATATATTTACTTTTCTCACATAAATATATGAGTAACCATGACTCATAGATAGCTTTGTGATCGTAGAATTTATATGGGCATATGTAAACGCGGTGGTGCCATTTTTTTCAAAGAAAAAAAAATGTCACTCTCAATTTCAATGATGATAATAAATATAGATCCAGCAAAAACTAGATAATCAAGCAATGAAAATTTAGGTTGCATGCAAATGGAAACCTAGGTTGCATTCGGAAATAGATGCCTGAAAACGAATATATCTTAAAACGTGAAAATGAAGTTTTTCAAAATTTTAAAGTAGATACATTTTAGAAACATACAAACATATATATATAATATAAATATATAATACTAAAAATCAACATCATATTAAAAATGTTTTTATTATAAGAAAAATCCAATACATATATATTATAGCTTAATGATTAAGATTTATAAATGTATATTTACATTAATTATTAAATTATATTTTTGAATTATTAAATAATAAAATATATTATAAAATTTTCTAAATACTTTTTTATTATATTTCTTAAAAATAAAACAAGTTTGCATCCCATTTGTATTTTTTGAAACATATTTTTAATGTGTTTCCAAATTGTATTTTTATGATTTAATAGAAAATATAATTTAGATAACAACACAAATTTTATATATATACTCAGATTAGTAAATTTATAATATTAATTTTCAGTCTTATTTTATAATTTTAGTATATATTATCATATATAATAACATTTATTAGAATGAGAAAAAGGGAAAAACAGTTATTATCTAAAAAGTGAAAAACAAAAATTATATCAATAAATATATCGATATTATTTATTATTATATTTATTATGCTATAATTCTATATATAATTATTTATTATTCTATACAAAAATTATTAAATTATCCTTTGATTTTTTGTTTATTTTTTTCACTTATTTATTCATAATTAAATTAATCAGCGTATTACAATTCTCTAAAAACAAAACAAAAATAAACATAAATCCACTTTTTCTATTTATAATTAAAATTAATCCATAATGTATAATCAATTCTCCAAAAATCCAAATACAAACCTAAATCTAAATATATATCCAGAAATCGATTCAACCAATTTTTAAATTATACATAGGTAGAAAACTGTACAATCTAAATAACAAATATATAAAGTAAAACCTAAAAACATATCCAAATTTTATATAAATCATTTAATTAAATATTTTTAAATTTAAATAACATAAATATTTAGATTATCTGACTAAATATTTTTAAACCATTTCTAATGAATTAATATTGAATCAAGACTACGGAAACATCGAACAAATAGCATCCAGAATTACAACCAAATTTAACAGCACCTCTAAAAATCAAAAAGAATTTCTAAATGAAAAATATTTTTTATAACCGATAAGTTATACATTTTTCAATGACTATATTGATTAACCTTAATTTTTAAGGAGTCTTCTGTGCTAGGTTGTAACGAGCTTTACCTCAAGGAATCCTTTATAGATTCTTTGCCAGGGTTAAGGTGTTGCATATGGCAAATGAATTTACAAGAAAATGGTTTCAATAGGACGATAATCACCCAACTCTACAGCAAGAGGAAGATATCAAAAAGCTATCCTGAGGAGATAAAATTTGATAGCTTTTACCTGCTTTTTTTTTTTTTTTACTCTCTGTGTATTGTGGTTGTGCATTTTAATCTGACCCGTTTTTTTTTTTATTAGGGTAAATAATAATTCAAAGGTGATTGGCTTATAGAGTACATCATTATATAAAAAGCCTTTGTCTTTATATAATCTCTCTCTTTTATTGATTTTTATGAAGGTATATTGAATACAACATTTAAAATAATTTGAGATTATTTGATTTTTATTGAGTTTTTAGATGATTTTTGATGAATATATAAATTTGCTATGATTTTTATTAAACCATTTCAGAATTCCATCTAAAAATATAAAATTTGAATTTTTATATTTTTAACTAAGGAATTTCACTAAATCATTTTAAAATCATATCAAATCTTCTAAAATTATTATTTAAAATATTTATAGTAATAGCATATTTTAAAATAGATTTTAAAATTATAAATTCAATAACACTATAAAAATAAATTATTTTGAATAACAATAAATTTGCGATTTTAATATAAACCGTCTAAAACCTCTCTGATTAAATACACTCCGTTAGTTATTGAACTATCAAAAGTCAATGAGTCCAATAAGACGAAAGCTTTTACAGATATAGTTAAGCATTTGTCAATCAAGCAAAGCCCAATCTTTGATAACAACTACTCATCGGTCATCAGTTTAAATCATTTTACCCAAATTACAGCCTAAGAAGCTTTATTTGGACCACAATTTCATTTCTCTCTGACTTTTCTTTCAAAAATAAAAATGAGTAATCATGACTATAGATAGATTGTGATCGTAGAATTTATATGGCAGATATAAACGCGGTGGTGACATTCTGTTCCAAAAAATAAACTAAACTCTCCATTTCAATGATAATTTTTTTTTTTTTGTCAACCATTTCAATGATAATTAATATAGTTCCAAACAGAAATGAGATAATAAGAAATGAAAAATATATATATATATATTCTGAGATTAAATGCATAATATTAATTTTCAGTCTCATTCTATATTTTCATCAAATAATATTATCATATAATAACACTCACTAAAGCCAATCAGGGGAATATAAAAAAAAATACTGACTAAAAAGTGAAATAAAAGATTATATCAATAAATGGACCGACATCATTTGTTGTTATATTGACTACACCATGTCTAAAAATCAAACATCTATACGGAATTGACCAAATTACCCTTTGCGGCGTTTTTGTTTAATTCTTCTCCACTCCTCTATTCATAGCTAGATCAGTCCATGACGCATCATCACTCCTCCGGAAACCCGAACCGGGACCCAAACCCAAATCCATACCCGGGTACCAATTCGACCCGGTTCCGTAACTAATCCCTCCCAACTGCATATTCGAAGCCAACAGCGAACTGAACCTCTCACCAAGATTCGGATCTCCAACCGGTAACCCGTATAACATCCGGGCCGGGTTCATTTCTTGACCTGAACTCCCCGTGATCCTCTCTTCTTCTCCTTCTCCCGCTTGTTTTGCACGTGGCTCCTCCGCAGCGCTACTACTAGGTCTCTGGTCAGAGGAAACAGCGACGGTTTTATTCTTGGGGTTGCTGCTGGAAGGAGACGAAGAAGATGATCGTTTACAGTTCTTGCGAGATCCGCCGCCGACGGGGATGTTGCGGAGGGAACCGCCTTTGGTCCAGTAACGACGGCAGTTCTTGCAAAAGTGACGTGGCTGTGACAAGTTGTAGTTGTTGTAGTAACAGAACTTGGTGTTGGGTGAGTCACAGCGAGGGCACTTTAGCTGTTCTTGCTCTGGTAACTCAGGTTGCTGTTGCTTCGCCGCAGTCATCATCATCGACTGGTGGTAATACGCCGCTGCTGACGTCAGATCCTGCATTTTTTCTTTTCTTCTTTTTTTTAATGAACGAAGAGAAAAAAGGTTTGCTTCTTCTTTTTTTTTGTAAAATTTTCTTTTTTGGATCGGGAGGAGTTCTTGAAAATGGAACAAAATGTTTGAAATCTTGATTTTCTGCGGAGGATTTTAATAAGAGGAAGATGGAATCTTTTTTATTTGGTGTGGCATGAATGGGATTTTGAGAGGAAGAGAGATAAAGAGTGGAGATATTTGGTGGGTTTATAGTGAGGGAGAGAGAGACAGAGAGACAATGATGTTTTATTTATTTTTTTTCACAAAATGACAATTTCAACATTTCCTAGATTTTGTTTCTTTTTCTAAATAGGTTTGTGTTGATCTGAATCTCTTGTTGACTTTAGCTCCCTTTTTCATGATTTTGTTAGTTTCACATATATTTATTGTTAATCTAAATCATGTTTTATTTCACATATGTTAATATTATTAATAGACAATGAAAATAATCCACTTATTCTCTCTGATTTTATTTATTTATCATTTTAAAATTATACATATATATTAAAAAAATATTAATTATGTTAATTTTTAATATAAAAATATTATTAATGATTTATTTAAACATAATTCAACTAATAATAAAATAATTTATAAAATAAAAATAATTATAAAAAATTAAAAAAATTAATAAATTTTACATTAAAAATCTAAAACGATAACTAATTTAAAATTAAAAAAATTATTTAAAACAATAACTAATCAAAACGGAAAAGAATATTATTCTGTAGTCATTTATAACCAAAATTGTACTAAAAATAGTGAACATTATTATTTTCTTAATTTCCATTTACTTGTAACGAACTGGTACCAAAATTGCTTACTTTAAAATAAAATAAAACATTATATGATTTTTGTATATATTTGCAGAGATAAGTTTTGCGCACAAACTTTTACTTGTGTTTAGTTGTTGAACGGTCGTGGTTATGGGATAAGCATCGTTTTATTTTATTTTAACTTATTTTGCAAAAATTTAGTTAGGAAGTAGGAACCAATGTGAAATTTCTTCGAATTTTCTTCCAAAAATGCCTTTCATTGACAAAATTCTACGCGTTGAATTTTGTCATTGACTTGTTGACTTCAACCAATATCGTAGTCCGTAGAGTTTGTTTTACTTGATGTCATCTTGTCGGGATAACATATTTTTTTCTTAAAAGTTTTAAAACCATATATTTGTCTACTTGATTGTACTAATTAGAAGTAGTAGTAAAAAGCGAACAGTTTAAACTTAAAATCAACACAAGACACACAAACTCAGACGATATTATGCTCTTGGCCCACTAAGGCTTCCGAATTAACAGACAAACCCAAAAGATCGCGTGCTTAACAAGCAAAGTTTCATTTTACTTTTGGATCATGAAAACGGGGGAAAAATGGCATCATTACACTTGGAAGTTGGAACCCTACCTTGGAACATCGAATCACCACCGTCACTTTCTATCGTGATACACTGAACCAGAGCCGCACAAGTGTCCAAACCAGTTTTGACAATCTTTTGTCGTCACGCCAAGCTGCCGTTATCCATGACCGTTTGTATTCCGATCCTGACGTCACCTCTACGGCTACGATTTCTAGTTCTCTAGGACGACAAAATGAATGGCTCACGTTGAGTCTTAACCACGAACAATTCGTAAATGAGATCTGTATCTGATACGTTTGGACTTTGAAGTGCGCATGTCCATTTCATATATCGGTTTGTCGATTTGATCAATATTCATCTTCAATTTTTTTGTCCCACACCAATATATTGAAATAATGATTCGTTTTGTATAATAAAACTAGTTTCAATGTGGAAACGAATCGGGTATAGGACAGATAACTGAATTACCCGATTATATATTCACAATTTTTAAACCTAGAGTAAAATATTTAAAACCTTGTCCAAAATTTTGTTAGGTACCTAAAATACTTCGTCTCCAACTCAAATTAGTATGAATATGGAGAGTGACTTTAGAGACTAATAGTTTGTGAAACCGGACCGGTTACTCAAATTTCTAGTTCAGTGTGTATCACGAACAAATACTTTCAACCTCGCATACTATTTTCCGTGTGGGTACCCGAATTGAACAGTGCTACTTTGGACTTTGGAGAGGTTACAAGCTTTTGTTTGTTGACATTGTAAAGCCAAAAAAACAAATAGGAGAACAAAACATTAAATGAAATGTATTATTTTAATAAGTCAACAAAGTAAAAACAAGTTTTAACAAAAGAATCAATAAAACAATGATTACACAAGACCAGAAAAGATTGTAAAATCTAATCTATATCCAATCCAAAAGTCATATGAGATTAGCTTACTAAAATCACGATTTCTTCCAATCGGATTTTCTTTTTGGTTTCTTTCTTGGCCTGTAAAGTTGTTTCCAGGTGCACAAGTGAATTCTACACTTCAAAATAGAAAATGATTGGTTTTCACTGCTTGCCTTTCCCTTCACACTTTCCTACAAGTCCAACATGATGATTACAGAGCTTATGTGATCAATGATGATGATGATGTATATAGCAATCCCCATCAATCACCATAAGGAACCTAGGAAAACAGAGTCCAGAGCAGAGAAATGCGCCTTTGTAGCTTCTTTTTTGCTGAGTATGGTGTTAAGCATAGTACATGTACAAGCTATTTGCAGCGGCGCAAGCAATCGAGTTCTCGTTGGGATGCCAAGCAAGATGCAGCAACTTTGTTGTGTAATCAAGAGCATTGCTATTCCCATCGACTCCGGGACTCTCTGATCCTGCTTTAACCATTTCATTATTTACTAATTGGGCTGATGCCATTTTCTTAAAGGAGACATGCTTAAATGAGAAAGGAGAGAGAGAGAAAGAGACTGACCTCTACTTACAACACGCGTTATACTGCCTAGTCTGGATGGCCTCGAGGGAATCGGGACATGTCTCCTATGATAAACCACAACAAACAAATTCCATTTCACTGAGAAGAAAGAGAAGATCGACCACACTAACTCTTAATAGCTTTTACCAAGTTACCTCATCGGATTTCTGCTTGCTTCTAGGGTCGCAGTTTCAGTACTTCCCGGGGAAACACCAAACACACGGAACAGATTGCTAAATAGAGTATGTAAGAGAAAGGAATGATTAATTGATTATACAGGGAATCATAGTCATCTGAAAATGCTAATAACAAAAAAAAAGCTATGCTCTGCTTTTCGGGACATACCTGTAAGAACCTGTAGCTGCTCGCAGTCCATTGCCACTTATACAACACTCGAACTTGTCAAAGATGGAATCATTTTCATATAAATCACAGAGCTGAAATAGGCAAAGGGAAAGGGATTACCAATCAGCTGCACACCAACTCGTCAAATGCAGTTCTCTCAAAGTATAGGAAACGTACCTTCGGTTTCAGGTATTCATGAACCTGGAAAGTTGCTACCGGACCTGAATCCATGTTGATGTCCCATAACTGACATGTAAAAACATAACCATGAGTTAGTGAACAGTACAAGAAGAATTCGTAACCTGATAGCTTTAAGGGCATATCATATCTAATGAGACAATGGAAACAATGAAAATATAAACCTTAAGTGTCATGTAGTCCCGGCTAAGTAGATATCTTCCTTCTCTTGCAAATTTGATGTCTGACACTGAAGCAATAATCTCAGTGAAGAAAGATTTAGGACCAGCTGCCTCTGGTTCCTCAAACCTGCAGAAACAAGCAATGTTAGCCTTTGATGCTAGACACTTATTTCTTGTGTTGGTATGGATTAGGCCTAGTATGGATGTTTCTTTTCCAAAGAAAGGTACGAGAGATATTAGCAAATTTTGATGAAGCAGAGAAGTAATTGAGTACAGAATGTTAGATTGTCCTTTCAAGTTATACCGGATGATATAGAAACTTAACAGTATTGCCAGTCTCAAGACTTACAATTTGGAATGTGAATCACATAAAGCTGATTGGCGCAGATCAATCAGGCGAATTGAGCCTTTCGAACTGCTATAAGCTAACATGTTGCAATGGGTAGGATGAAATTCTGCTGATGTGATAACCTCTGCAAAAACGAAAGCGGTAGTAGGTAGTTACACAGGATATAGCGTCCAATTACTTGATATTTCTGTACCATATACCTCAACATAGACCACTATAACATGCAGGGAACATATAGGACTGAAAGACAGTAAACCACGGCTTACCAGATAGATCTTCCATTTTCGCAGGCTTGACATCAACAATATTGAAACTTTGATTGCTAATCTCCAGATTCCAAAGATTTATTCGCAAGTCATCAGCAGAAATGAATGTTTCGCCGTCACTGATTTGAATAGAAAAACTATTAGGAGCAAAACATTTACAATGAAAGTATAGATCTCAACCTAATATACCAACGAGGTATCAGTTTGAGTGGATTGATTATCCAGAAAGACATTGATTCATCAGACGACTTACAGTAACATCAGAGAATTTCTCACAGGTAAAAAAGCAGTTTACAGTAAGAAGGAAGCAAGTAGAATTCTAAATTATGAATATGAGTAGCCTACCTATTATTTGAGATGGAATTGATATGATAATCATGAGCATGAGAATAGACTCTTCGACATCTAGCCACAGGGCTCGACTCATGGCTAGTTACCTGTATATGCCAAATGACCTATTAGTCTACAAATATCCAAAATAATTAGAAAGCCACGAACAATTAAGAAGACAAATTGTTTAAGAGTACAACTACCACTGGCAACCGCAGGGATGAGATGCCTCCTGGTGGAATCGCTTCAGGTACTCCGTTTGCGACGATTCCATTTCCCACAGTTCTCGTAGGATCTGCATTTATCTCACATATTTTCTTGATCTTCTTGTCTTGAACCTGTTAAAAGTCACATAAGAAAACAAGAGGAAAGAATCACCTCCACATACTCATCTCAACAGGTTATTGATGGAAAAAGATCCCAAGAGAAACTCTTTACAACATTAAGGACTTAGAACCATCAAGATAGAGTAAGCAACCCAACAAACAATGTCAATGCCCAGAGAGTTCAAATTTCAAAATTGAACATTTAGGTATCAGGTTTTATCGTTGTAAACTCTAAATATCCAGAAGCAAACAGTATTGTATTCAGAGACCAACACAAAAATAATAAAGGATATCCTCACCTTCCAATACTTGATGGTTTTATCGTTGGTCGATAGCAGAAAAAGAGCACCATTGGCTGTTTGACACCATCTAATTTTGTTTATTTTCTCCTCTATCTCCAAACTCTTGAGATAATCAAACTGGTACAGAAAGATCAAGCATGAGAAGACCAACATACGAACTATAACATCTTGCAATTAGGAATAAAGAGTAAAATCACAAAATACCTCAGGGTCATGACTCTGAAACTCAGTTTTGTAACGAAACTCCGGGTGCCTCAGTGGATAATCTGTCTCTTCAAGATCCCTTCTAGCTCCACTGCTCTGTAATTGACATATAGCATGCAACACAAAACACAACCAAACCATCAAAATTCCCATTTTTTTACAGAACGCAGTTGCAAAAAGGCAAAAAAAACAAAGCAGAGAGACATGTACATTTTTGACATCGCTTCTCTCGAAAAGAACAACACGTCCTCCACGGTCCCCAGTAGCAAGATGGTCACCAGAGGTATCAAATTCGATAGCTGAAATTATATCAACTGCAGAGGAAACACCAGCTACAGTTTTTAAGAGAATTCCAAACTAAATTTTAGAATTACATCCTCTCATCATCAACAACAATAATGGAAATCTAAATCACTTTTGACCATAATTAAACAAATAAAAACCAAAACTTTCTAATGAATCGAAACAGATCTAGATCATGTCTCCGACCCTAATTGCAATTAAACAGATTCAGATCGAAAAAAGCTAAAAAACAAAGTCAAAAGAGAAGACTTTTTTGTTTGATTGAATGAATATACCTTCTTGAACTTCTTCACCGGCGCTTCGTTCACCGAAGACCTGAGAGAATCTCCATTCCAAAGGCAGAGATGACTCTGCTCCAGAAGCTGCTGCCACGACCTCCTCATCATCACCGTTCATTCCCTCTTCTCTCTATCTCTCTCTCTCGGATTCACACACACACACACACACACACACACAAACACAAACAGACACTCCTTGTCGGATATATAATAAGGGTAAATGGCTGATCCGACGATCAGGAACTAAACCGGATTAAACCGATTTGGGTTTCAAAGGTTTGGTTTTTTTTTTTGTAATCTCAGCAAATCGATCAAGGAGGGAGGAGGAGAGTATGAGATGATGATGATGATTCCCAGATTTCGACAAACAAATAAACAGTCTCTCTCTCTCTCTCTCTCAGAGCAGATAATAAAAATTATTATTATTATTAATGAAAAATGTAATTTATTTTATTTCCAAAGGTAATTTTGGTTTGGTTTTATCTCTTTTTATGGAAGGAGTTTTTATTTCAATGCTAGTTGTAAGAAACAAAAGCTAATAATCTTTTTTTATTTATTTAATGCAGGGAAAGTTATATTTATTTCCAAACTTATATACTTGACTCCTTCCTGTCTTCCTGATAGCTGTGAATGACTACTATGACTGTGTATGACAACAAATTATTTTTCCCTTTTTTTGAATTGAAATTTAGTGGATGTAGATTTTATTTCTTTTTTTCTTTTAGGAAAAAGATCTCTGTTCTTCACAATTTACATTTGTTTCCATTCGTTTATATGATTAAGTTGGGGAAAAAAACTATTTCCACATGAATCGACAGTATTATTTTCACACATCTGTTGATGTTGTATACAAAGACACTAATAATGTGAGATTTTATGTCTTGTCCGGGCACTATGAATTATTTTCATTTTTTTTCTGGTTGTTGGCAACATAAATTATTTTTGATATAGAATAGTCGATTCGATAAATATATATTTATATATATATATGTGGGAATTTACCATGAAATTGTATATTAAACTTAAAATTCGTTTTTAAAATTTACACCTTAATGTTTTATAATAGGAACTTTTCATAAAATATTAAAATTATATTTGATTAACTGTAAGCATTTTTTGAGAAGAAAAAAAAAAAGAATTTGTTTTTTAGATTGGTTGAACGATTTCTATCATTTGAAAATAATATCTTTATATATAAAAGAGGAATGACTTTCTCCATGTGAATGACAAGTGTCAACACATTTAGATGACACATATTAATATATATTTATAATTTCTATTTAATTTATAGTTAACTATTTAAAATCATAAAAATATAAAGATAAAATAGTTAAAAGAAAATAAATCTAAACTTAATGAAAATATTAGGAATATATAAAATATATATATATATATATATATTTTTGACGAATATAAAATATATATACATATCAATATTTAAAAGAATATTTTTTTTATTAGGTTAATGTAATTAATAAAAATAATTCAATAAAACTATAAAATATAAGACGTAATCAATAAATAATTAAATATATACGTTATATATTCCAAAAATTAGAATTTTAAAACTATAAAATAAAAATTATAATCGATAAATAAATGAGTATATAACTAATTATCAAAATTAAAATAAAAGATATTTAAGAAAAATAGCGAAGAAACATAACATAATTTAATATATGAAATTTAAAATATTGGAAAAAATGATGAAATATATGTATAAAAAACTCAAGATTATAAATCAATATATATATATATATATTAAAAACAGTTATAATATATTAGTATTAAAAATATTATAAAAAGAGATAAGATGAATGATAAGAAAAAATAAACTAAATAAAAATTAAAAAATTAAAATATAATTAACTAATAACAACCAATAAAGATTAAATAATTGAATAAATTTTAAGAATATTGATCAAAAGAAAATTAAAAGGATTATAAAAAATTAAAATGATACATATCAATATAACGGTACAGATTAATATAATTATTCTTCTCTGAATGAACTAATGTTCAATTGGTATCAGAGCGTCGTCGGTTGTAGGAAAGAGTCACAGATGCATGTNATAGGACAGAGTCACAAATGCATGTGAACTTGTCTAAACTAATTAAATGCTGAAAAATGCTAAGATAGAGCATTGCGGTTCTGTTAGGGGTGTTTATTCCGGAAAGGTTCGGGCTAAAATGCTAAGGAATAGCATTTTGGTATATGTTGTGGGTTCTGATCCGTGAGTGATCGAGTTAAAATTATATCGGTACAGATTAATATAATTAATCAGTTTAGACAAATTAACATCCATACGTGACTCTGTCCTAGAGCTGATGATGCTCTGATCCTTTTATCCATCGATCATTTGTACTATAATTTTTGTTTTTATATTTTTAATGGTTTAGTATAATTAACAAAGATAACTTAATAAAACTATAAAATATAATATATAATCAATAAATAATCAAATATATATGTTATATATACAAAACATTTAGAATTTTAAAACTATAAAATAAAAATATAATCAGTATATAATTGAATATATAACTAATTATCAAAATTAAAATGAAAGATATTTAAGAAAAATAGCGAAGAAATATAACATAATCTAATATATGAAATTTAAGGTGTTGAAAAAAGAAGTGATGAAATATACATATAAAACAACAAACTCAAGATTATAAATCAATATATGTATATATATATTTTTTTTTTAAAAATGCTATAATGTTGAGATTAATATTAAAAAAATTATAAAAAAAAAAGATAAGATGAATGATAAGAAAAAAAGAAACTAAATAAAAATTAAAAATAAAAAATATAAATAACTGATAACAACCAATAAAGATTCAAAAACAATTTAATAAATTTTTAAAATATTTATCAAAAAAATTAGAAAAAATTATAGAATAATAATTATGCGCGTTGCGCGGATTCTCACCTAGTTAAAACAACGACAAAATGAATGTAAGTGGTCGATTATGAAATCACTGGTAAAATCAGAATATAAAATGATAAGTAACTACGATCACTAATATTGAGGTGTGGTCTTATGGACATTTTGATAATCGATTTTACATTTAGGCTTTCTAAGCTATTTGAGATTGCTGCTAAAGTCCCTACAATATGCTACTTAATAAGTAATTATATTTTGATTAGTCTCTATGTAAGTGAACTACTTGAAGATTTTTAAATTTATCTAAGAAAATGAAAATTTCTTCATTTTCTGCAAAGAGAGAATGATGATTTCACTGAATCTAACTAAGGGTAATTTAAAATCTTGAGAACTTGAATTGGTGGAAAGATACTTTTAATAACCATTTTGAAGGTAACAAATGCACAATTTTGAAGATAGCAACGATTCTGTAATTCTTTAATCTTCATCTATTAGCTTATTTTTTGTGTTGATTTAACTTTTTGGTTATAAAACCTGTGCTAAAACGCCGTCATGTTTTTTTTGTTATAGAGTTATATAACAAAACTGTTTTATATAGCTTATTTTATATCATGATACACTCATACTTGTTGAATTTGTGTTGTATGCAGGCATTCACAGATCTTTCACTCTCTTATACTTGGTCTCTGATGCATGAATACCGAGAACGAGCGAAGATGTTTCGCACTCGTTGTGTCCATCCACAGATAATAATTTAGTTAGAGGATTTAAGGTAAACAAATATAAGAGCCCCACATTAACTTGAATCCATTTGAAGTTCTATAAAAGTAAAATATTAATATTTTAATAATTTTTTTTATCAATATAATTGAAAAGAAATAATTAATAAAATCGATCGATCTAAGCTGGTAGAATTGAATCGATATATGTCATCGCGATAGGGTGGATGCGACACTCTGTATTAACTTGTCAGTCTTTTGATTTTGTGTGCGTGGGATCCATATAAATTTTGAATTTTGTTTTTTAAAATATTAATTTTTTTTCTTTTTTAAAATTAACTAATTTAATAACCACACATGATAAATAGCTTCTAATAGATTTTTAAATTTTTTTTAAAAGAATGGTATCTAACTTTCTCTTCATTTTTTTTTTTCATTATTTTGATTACAATAATCTTTTTTAGAGATTTTTGATGGAGGACTGTTCAAGAAAAAAAAAAGATTTTTGATGGAGGTGCTCTAAAAATTTATAAACCGTAAAATCACATGTGTAAAGACAGTAAAAAAATAATAAAGGTGGAAAAAAAAAATCAATATTTAGTATTATTTTTAAAAGTACGATGTTTTGGCCTTATTAGATTGGTGCTCAGCTAGCTCAGTGAAGAGTGTACACAAGTCGCTAATGACTCTTGTATGTATGAAGAGTGTACTGACTTTGGTTGATTAATGAGAAGAAAACAATTTTCTTACAATAGACCAGAGGATGAGACTAAAGTATCATTTCTAAAATGAAATATATAAAAGGTGAAACAATGTTTTCTCGATGAGTTTTGGTTTATTGAAAGAAAAAAAATGATATTTGAAGATAAGATTGAAACCTGTCTAATGTACCATTCTTCTGCAGACTCTTGATTAGTGTTTTTTTTTTTTTTTCTCTCTTGATTAGTGTTGCATCTGAAGAATCTTCATGTTTCTCTGCTTTGGTGTCATATTCTTGTTAGGACCATAATGATCCGGAAGAATAGTATATAACTCAGTTTTTACAAGTCATGAAATTTCAGAATACTAGTACTAATACATTAGATTTGATTATGAGAGGACTTACATACGTTACATGATGAAAAGTAAAACTTTTTGCAAATCATTAGCTTAAAGATGTGACTTAGGCAAACCACATGCATTGTTTGTTCGTTCCTTCAGCTTTTGTTTGGTGTGGCCCATCGAATTGGCGATTTTGCCCTTTACCAACATTATCTGATTCTATATTGAATATAGAATTTTGGAGTCTTCTACTTAAAAAGGTTCCGGTTAAGAGACACAACTAAAGGGAAAACATGCGCCTATCCTTTCTTTTGTATGTTTTGTAAGAAACAATTTTTTAAAAGGTAAAAATTATCGTACACAACATTTATATTTGTTTAAACTAAACAAATTATGCTAAATGATAATTTATACTCTTTGCCTAACCCTAAATATCGCCAACATCATATTGAAAAAGACATCACACACAAGCGTGAATCGTAGTATTACCGTACCCAACTAAGCATGCGTCTCGATTCTTGCCATTTGCTTGAATCCTGTTATTTTTTTTCTTAGAGTATAAACATGATTAACATACACAGTAGTTTTGCTATGTAAATCATTCCTACATTTTTTTTTCTGTAGTAATTGTTATCCTTGGATCACTAAAGTATAGTTCTGAAATTCATATTTAAAACCATTATCTGATTATGTGCGGGTTCTACACTAGCTGAATCATTAATGTCTAAATGCTGGCAAAAACAATAAATCACTAATCGCCAAATTTAGTGTCGTGCAATAACTAGAAAATTATACGTTTTTTTTTTATTAGACTGACGTACAAAATTTTTTTATCATGTTTTAAATGAACAAATTGCTAGTCACAATTGAATTTCACCAACCGTGATTTCTCTTGAGGTTTATAATTCATTGATATATTTTTCCAATATTTGCAAGAATACAACGCTAATTGCATTATCAAATTTAATGGCATATAAAATAAATAAAAAACTAATAGCATTTGTGTAATTGTGTGTAGTGTGTTCAATCATATTCTAGATAAAATCGAGATCTAACGAATAGTTTCTTTTAAAAATAATTTTGCTAGACAAACATTTTTTTAATTGAATGTAAAATTTATTCAAATTAAAAACTTGTTTATATCTGTGTGTAACATATAAGAGAATGAAAGAATAATGAATCGACAGACTCTTAATAAGAATAACTTTTTAAAAATAAACATAAAAAAGTTTGGAGGCCAAGTTTTTTTTTTTTTTTTTTTTTTTTTTTTTTTTTTTTTTTTTTTTTTTTTTTTTTTTTTTTTTTTTTTTTTTTTTTTTTTTTTTTTTTTTTTTTTTTTTTTTTTTTTTTTTTTTTTTTTTTTTTTTTTTTTTTTTTTTTTTTTTTTTTTTTTTTTTTTTTTTTTTTTTTTTTTTTTTTTTTTTGAGGCCAAGTTTATTATTCAGAGGCCAGGATTTCCAAAACCAACAATTGTGTATTTTTGGCAGTAGTAAGGAGGTGGTCAGAATAATTTGGTAGTCTCTCCGACTTCTGATTCAACAGCATCTTGGTTGGATAGCATGCTCTGCATATACGTGATGCAACCTTTTTTTTATATGAATACATATATGTTAAGCCACGGCTCATATGCCGAAAATTTTAAGAAGTGACTATTATTAGACAACTTCCAAAAGCATTATAATGCTGGTTAAAGAGGCCAAGTATTTCGTCGAGTTGCTCTAATACATTTTCGACGAAACCTTGGTCATGTGTTGCCGTTGCAGCCTAATTAATAGCCGGAGAATTACCCAACAATAATTTTATGATTGTTATCCAATAATTGTGTCTTTATTTTTTTATACTGTTGGTATTAAATGCAAGGATAAACGAACAATCACAATCGTAAGCGCTCTATATTGCTATTAATTTCAAAATAGCATTTAATCATGCTATTATTTTCATCATTCTATATTTTCCACAATAAAAATCAAATCATGTTATAATTCTATTCAAATATCTGGTTTATTAAAAAAATATAGTCACAAGACTCAACTTCCATGACATACTCTATTAGATTCTTGAAGATTTTATGATTCAAGTAAAATAAAATTTGTATAGATTATGATTTTGTGAATATACAACAAATTTTCTAAAAATTTAACAAATATCTCCATTTTTAAAATGAACTCTATATAAATCCAACTGTCCTAATCTAAAACCCCAATTACAAATAGAGAAATCGAAGGAAATATCTAATAAGAAAGGATTGTGTTTGGTGAAGAAAAATTATAGGCCATTGATTTTGAGAGATACATAATTATTTTCTTATCTTTGACATGTTTATATATATATATATATTAAAAGAGGTGGGGTTGGTGAAATTTATCGTCATAGTTTTTGCATTTTACTTGGACTGTTGTTTTGGTTTTATCGTCCCACATGGGCCCACTATTCCCACCAAAGCCCAATCAATATCTATCTTACTTTCTTCACCAACCCACTCCTCTTTCACCAAACCCATTTCCTTTATTTCCAATCCCACCCCTATAATTTCTTAAGCTTTCCATTTTAATCTATTGACTCCTTAAATCGAAGTGTCTATTTGACTGACTTTCAAATTCGAACTAATGGTTTTAAATTTCATGCGACGACGGTCAAGAGTTCAGACAGTTTTCTTGGTAATATATATTTATTTTTTATGGAAAAAAGTAGATAAAAATCAACAGTTTAAGAAAATATTAAAGACGTCCGAAAAATATATATATATAGATATATAACAAAGTAGTATACACTCATTACTCATATACCCAAAAGTGGCAAAAATCTATTATAACTTTTTGCCGTGGCTTTTCCTGAAAAAACGAATTTATTTGCTTTTCCATTGTGAAATTTTTTTTGCTTTTAACATTTAGACCCCAAAAAAGAAATTCCTTTTAACATAAAAGTAGTCAATGATTTTTAACACAGCACCTTTGAAAACATTTGATATTTTCATTATGTATAAAAATAGTGTGAAATATGCAAATTCTAGTGTTTTTTCATTAATGCCGTTACTCAATATATTACCAACACTAATTTATGCGTTTACGTGATTTTCAACAACAAAAAATCAACAAAATGGCAGCTTACCAAACGCGACGTTAAAATTGAGAAGTGAGAACTCATACTCTTGACATAATGACAAAACTACCCTCAATAAATCAGGAATTTACAATCCTAACCTTTTCACCAACCCCACCGTCTTCTCCGGTGAATTCTCTATATGAGCTCCCCCGAGACAACTCCTGTCTCCTTCAGGCCAAAGCCTAAAGTACACAATTACAAAAACCAAAATTTCTCTAAAGCTTTAAAAAAAAGCCAAAAAAAAAAAAGTTTAACTTATCTTAAAAACTTACAAATGGCGCCACAAGAAGAAGTCATGCAGAAACTGAGCAGCAACAGTGACGTCATCTTCCGATCAAAGCTACCGGATATATACATCCCAAACCACCTCCCTCTCCACGACTACATCTTCCAAAACATCTCCGAGTTCGCCTCCAAGCCATGCCTGATCAACGGTCCAACCGGCCACGTGTACACTTACACCGACGTCCACGTCGCTTCCCGCCGAATCGCCGCCGGTTTTCAAAAACTCGGCGTCGACCGAAACGACGTCGTGATGATCCTCCTTTCTAACTGCCCCGAGTTCGTCCTCTCTTTCCTCGGAGCCTCTTTCCGCGGCGCAACCGCCACCGCCGCGAACCCTTTTTTCACTGCGGCGGAGATAGCGAAACAGGCCAAAGCCTCCAACTCGAAACTCATCATCACCGAGTCTCGCTACGTCGACAAAATCAAAGACCTCCAAAACGACGGCGTTATAATCGTCTGCACCGACGAGGAATCTTCACCGATCCCGGAAGGCTGTCTCCGGTTCGCCGAGTTGACTCAGTCGACGGAGATAGATACGGTGGAGGTTTCTTCAGACGACGTGGTGGCTCTTCCTTACTCCTCAGGCACGACTGGTCTACCAAAAGGAGTGATGCTGACTCACAAGGGACTTGTCACGAGCGTCGCTCAGCAAGTCGACGGCGAGAACCCGAATCTTTACTTCCACAGCGATGACGTCATATTATGTGTTTTGCCGATGTTCCATATCTACGCGCTTAACTCGATCATGCTCTGTGGGCTTAGAGTCGGTGCGGCGATACTGATAATGCCTAAGTTCGAGATTAATCTGCTTTTGGAGCTGATTCAGAGGTGTAAAGTGACGGTGGCTCCGATGGTTCCACCGATTGTGTTGGCGATTGCGAAGTCGCCGGAGACAGAGAAGTATGACTTGAGCTCGATTAGGGTTGTGAAATCTGGTGCTGCTCCGCTTGGTAAGGAGCTTGAAGATGCCGTCAGTGCCAAGTTTCCTAACGCCAAACTCGGTCAGGTGTGTAATCTCTCGATTTGTTTATTCGGAAATACGGAATTGCAAGGAAATTCAAAATCAGTATACGGAAAATTTAACAAAGAAATTTTGTTAGCTGATATTATTATAATAATTACTAACTATGAACAATAATTATTTTAGCAACAAAAATTTATATTTATTTACTTAGTAAGTCATGGTTTTGTATGAACACTCTCATCTTTAGTCTAGACTAATGATTCAATTTAATAAGTTTACTTATTAGACTCTTTCATATTGATATAATCAGCGGATAATAAATAAATGAAAAGATTGACAAGACCCCCTAGGACGACAAGACTCGTAACAAATAAAACTTGCTTTAACCAGAAATTACATAAAATACAAGTTTTATTTATTTATTTATAAAGTTTTTTTTTTTGGTTTTCAATTTATTTATAAAGTTGGTCACTGGTTTTGCAAAACTCACATAACTAGCTAATATTAATTAAAAGATCAATATATCCCCACTAAACACTTAAATTTTAACAAACAACGAAGTGGCTAATTTTATTTTTCTGTGTTTGAAAATGTTTATACGACCAGGGATACGGAATGACAGAAGCAGGTCCAGTGCTAGCAATGTCATTAGGTTTCGCTAAAGAGCCGTTCCCGGTTAAATCAGGAGCTTGTGGTACGGTAGTGAGAAACGCCGAGATGAAAATAGTCGATCCAGACACCGGAAATTCACTTCCCAAGAACCAACCTGGAGAGATTTGCATCCGTGGTCACCAGATCATGAAAGGATACCTCAACAACCCAGCGGCTACTGCAGAGACGATAGACAAAGAAGGTTGGCTTCACACCGGAGATATTGGATTGATCGATGACGACGAGGAGCTTTTCATCGTCGATCGACTGAAAGAACTTATCAAGTACAAAGGTTTTCAAGTTGCTCCGGCTGAGCTAGAGGCTCTCCTCATCGGTCATCCGGATATTACCGACGTCGCTGTCGTCGCGTAAGTGCAAAACTCAAACGTTTTTGTTTTTGGTCTATTCGTTTAGTAAGTGGTTGAGTAAGCAACAAGTTTTAGCCCTAATTATGTTTGTTTTCGAAGTGGTTTGGTTAGGTGACACATTTCGATGACAAATATGTCAGTAAACCATTTATTACGAAACGAACATGGTTTGGTCGCTGTTGCTTATTGTTAAACCACTTGAATACAAACAAGAAAACATTTCGTCCATTGTTGTCACCTTGATCTTGGTTTCTTTCGCATCTATGTTTAATCTGCTTACACCTTTTTGTTCTGTGTGATTTGACAGAATGAAAGACGAAGCTGCTGGTGAAGTTCCCGTTGCGTTTGTTGTGAAATCGAAGGATTCTGAGTTATCAGAAGATGATGTCAAACAATTCGTGGCGAAACAGGTAAAATGAGTTTTGAATAAAAAAAGATAGATTTGATTATTGCATAAGAAATGAATCATTTAGTTAATGCAATATTTGTTTTTTATCTATCTGTGATTCACACAGGTTGTGTTTTACAAGAGAATCAACAAAGTGTTCTTCGCTGATTCCATTCCTAAAGCTCCATCAGGGAAGATATTGAGGAAAGATCTGAGGGCAAAATTAGCAAATGGGTTGGTGAACTAAGAAAGAAAATCAAACTAAGATGTTTCTTTTCAATGTGTATATACATACAACTGTTTGACTCCAACGAATGAGAGGAACTCATACGAATCAATCAATGTCTGTTGTTTTGTTTTTGTTTCTTTGTTGTTGTCGTCGTCTTGATTCATGTAATGAGCCTTTATAATAAAGGTGGTTTCTTTTTTGGGTTTCATGTAACTTGTGCTGGAGAAAACAGCAAACTTTTCCCGTAAAATAATTTACCCGAATTATGCAATCTTGCTTAAAAACTGAACAAGTCCATTAAACATGTATCAAGTCTAGACTAATTCAAGGCTGTTCTCTGAGAGATTGAGACACTGAAGTCATAGATTTCCAGAAAACTAACAAAAACCAAAAAATTAGAAGAAGCCTCCTCAACGTTCATTAACCTTTCATTATTCTCATGGTCTTTTCCAAATAGTTCAGCTTAGAGAATGAGTACAAAAAACAGACATAGACATGGTGACTCGGGATCAAATGATGGCCAAGAGATGCAAATTTGATTTCTTAGAACGATTTGAGTCTCCTACCTACCGAAGTACTTGAACAAACGAGGTTGGAACCACATTGAGAGACAAGAGTGAGATTAATGAAAAACATATAATCAAAGAATGATGGGAGTTACGAGTTGTGGAATGATTCTAAACTGACGCGCTGCTTTCAGCTAAATACAAGACAATAACATAGTTTGCCTAACAACAAGACATAATCAAGCTTAAGTGTACAAACATTATCACACAAAACTAAACCCTGATCACTAAAGCCATTAACCATAAATGGAAAAGAAACCGTTCTTTTCATGAGGCTTAAGATACAAATCGAGAAGAAGCATAATGGGCAAAAAAGAACAGAAAAAGGCAAAACCTTTAATGAAAATTCAACAAATTCAGTAAAGCTACATTTGGGATACAAAGACAAAGTCATTGCCATCATTAAGCATATAAGAATTTCTCATTGTTCTTTCCCTTTCTGGCAAACATTTAACCAAAAGATAGAAGATTCAGTTACCCCTAACCCTCTCTCCCACATACCCATTTTTTTTAACTCCCTAATAAATCAGACCTTTCTTGATAAAGTTACGAAAAGCTTGCGCAAAAACAAATTGGACAACATTCAAGAACAGTACTCGAAAGACAAAGAGAAACAACCACAAAAAAAAGGGGATGAGAAGAAACGCTACGTGGTTGGAGAAGAAGACGAAGAGAGAGGACGAGGAGGAGGCAAGAGTTGATGTAGATTCTGAGGAGACCTGCTTTGGTTAAGACTCGATCTACGTATAAAAGGATGCTGCAAAAGCTGAAACGCGGTTTGTCTCCTCCCAGGTTCTCTCTGCAAGCAACAAGAAATGAAATGACGAAACTCCGGAGACGCAGTGAGAGGAGCTTCAGGAGGCTGAGACATACAAATAGCACACATAAGACTCGCCCAATCACCTTGTCTACTCACAGGGAAAGGAAACCTCCCCAAGAAGAACTCAAGAATACTAACACCTAAACTCCAAATATCACCAGCGTAACCATCATACAGCCCTTGATTCAAATCAGTGTTAATCCTCTCAGGACTCATATAAGCAATAGTCCCAACAGACGAGTTACAAGGATCCATAGTCTGAGCCAAGATCCGACTCACTCCAAAATCAGCAATCTTGACGTTCTTGGCAGAGTTTATAAGTAGATTCGAAGGCTTAATATCACGATGAACAATATGACGACCATGTAGATAAGCTAAACCACTAAGAATCTGACGAGAGAGATCAGCTAACTGCTGTTCTTTCCAAACATGAGCACCTTCTAAAGAACCTTTATCCATAAACTCAAGCAAAACCTGGATCTCACCGTTCTGATCAAACATGTCGTGACACTTGACAACGTTCGGGTGGTTGACGTCTCTAAGAATCTCGATCTCTCTACAGATCTGACGTCTCACGTTCTCCTCGTGGTTACCGTAAATCACCTTGAGTGCGTATAGACGAGAGGTTGGTCGGTGAACCACTTTGTAAACCGTACCACCTGCTCCGCTTCCGATCCGGTTCCCTCTCACTAAATCCGAGTAGCTTTTCGGTTCTGTTGAGCTGTTTGAGTTCGTTGAAGACGGTGCGGATCCGGTTGATGAAGGAGCTGAGCCTGTGGAAGTCGGTGGGAGTGGAAGTGGTACGGCGAGGGAGACGTCTCGTTGAGGAAGCGGTAAGGTTAGGTCTGGACGGCGACGAGGTCGGCTCTTAACCGGAACGGATACTCCTGGTTGCGATTGAATCGGTTTCATCGGTTCGGTTTGGTTTGGAATCGAATTTTTTAATTTTTGTTTCTCTCTTTGGTTTCTGTTATTGTTATAGAGAGAGAAGAACAAGAACAAGAACAAGTCGTCTTTCTTCGTTGTTGTTGTTGTTGTTGTCGTCTTCTAGGGTTTGATTCGTTCTTTGTAGCGATCAAGAGAGAATGAAGGTTCGTCGAAAAGAAATTGAGAGGACACTGAAAAGGAACGTTAATATTTAGAAGAAATTAAAAAAAAGAAAGGGGAAAATTATATAAATTGTTTAAATCGAGGGACGATAATAAAAGGTATCTGTCTATACGCGAATGTGTAAGCGCGTGTTGAATGAACACACTTGCAAGCCACTGATACCACATGTGTGGTTTTCCCACTGGCTTATGTTCAAGTTTACTTACACGTTCTTGTTTTCTCTTTTTTTCTTTTTCTTTTCTTGTGATATAAACATTTGAACTATTATAATTATAACATTCCGTTCTTGGTGCATGCATTATAAGTAAATAAAATCGAGCATTTTTGGGAATATCCATTACAGTTAATTCTTAATCCATAGATACATTTTTGACACTGTGAATCATGTCCATCTCAAATGTTTTCTGAGATTATATGCCAAAGGTAAATCTAAATTCCTAATTCTAACATATCAGTATCACTGATGATATTACTTTGTAATGACATGATTAGTTTCTTTAATTAGATTCTCCTTCTTTATCACAAATAGAATCTTCTCAACTGTTTTTTTTTAACAGTTAACTTGTTTTTTCTTCCCTTCTTTGTTTCTAATCAATCAAATAAAACACATTATACTGTTATTGATTCACATATATATCAATATATAACTTATAACATATGGTTATATATATATATACATATGGTTATTTTTGTTGGACGAAAAAAAAATACATATGCTTTATGATTATGACAGTGTCTTAATCTACTCACATGTGCTGAGTTTTATGCTCTTTTCACTGTTCTGTAACAATCAATATATATCTCGTCTTTAGCTATAAGAGGAATCTTCATAGGCTTTTTACTTATTTGCATACAGAAATGAAATAAAGAAAAGAAAATTGTAGAGTGTACAGAGGCAAACCAAGAAGATAATATTTATTGAAAATAACTCAAAAAGCCTTATGTTTCATTAATTAAAGATTAGGATTGGTATTGGTCTCTCACTGCTGAAAAAGAAGAAGAAAAAAAACAAGAAAATATCTACTGTATATCGTTTCTCCGGCTTTCCATCGGCCCATTTAGATCGAGAAATAAACGTTCTCGCGACAGTCCTTATAACGTATACTATGCTTATTGAGCCTTCCTATATAATGGGATCGGCCCATAGAGTAACTAACTACACCAATCTTTCTTATCCAACTTTCATGTATTTAATAGTTTAGGGCATGTTATGGTTCATCTTTAACATATGACAACTATCTTGATTCTTTACTCACATATGCTGAGTTTTAAGCCATTTTCACTGTTTCGTAAACAATCAATAACTAATCTTGCCTTTAACTATAGGAAGAGTCTTTAAAGGCTTTTTGGTTATTTGCAGACAAGAAAAGAAATGTAAGAAAAAGTGTTTAGAGGCAAAACAAGAAAATAAACACAAAGCTTCATGCTCCCATCAACAAGATTAAAATGAGGTCTCTCACTCAATATCGGAACGTAAAAAAAAAGAGTCTTTGTTGCAGAGTAACACATTTTCTTGCATTCCTCACCATTATTAACCTCAAACTTCATATCCGAATGTGTTTAAAACTCATCAAACTCCTCCAGGTGCGTCTGAACGCAAAGCTGTAAAAGAAAAACGCAAACATACTCACAAATGTTAGAATAACAGAACCTGTGAAATTGGTTAAAACTGATACACTTTCAGATAAACTTTTCAAAATTCCAAAATCATTGGTCACTATATAATAAACCCTTCAGAGAAACGAAATCATAATTCTCATTCAAGCTTTCTTTGAGACAATAAGGAGACAATCTAATAATGTCAGGACATTATAACATGTTTCATGTTTTTTTTTTCAGACAAGCCTAAAAGCTTAAACACAGATGACAAAATCATTGCCACTATAATAAATTCAACAATTAAAAAAAAATGTAAGAGAAGAATATTGAATTTGTCAATTAGATCAGATCCAGATGCAGAGAATGAATCATTCCTCTATCCCAAATCTACGAAATCAAGTCTCAGGACAACACATGAGACCCCAGATCTAACGATTCCCAACATGACTCTATAGAAAAAAGAAGGAAACTTACTTGGTTTCTCCGCTTTTCCACCAGCCCATTTAGAGATTGAGAAATGAACCTTCTCGCGACTCATAGCTTCACCTTTGAATGGCTCCTTGAGGCAGTTCCTCACCAGATTCGCGCAAATGTTCGAATACGTTATGTACGTCATCCCCGCCGCTCTCCAGAACGGAACCGCCGCAGTTGATGCCATCTCCGATTCTTCTTCCTTCTGTTTCTGTGAAATTCGACAACGAGAGAGAAATGGATTGAGACCTGCTTCTCTGTGCCCTAATAATATTACTTTCATCTCATACTAAGCCCATTGGGCCTAAGTCCACTGATGTAATCGGCCCATTAAATGATTCTATCGCAACTTTCGTGTGTGCGTCTATTCTTATCATTGTTTTCTTGGAGTTTACGCGAAGACTGAGCTAAATCCCCACATTTGCTGGCTTGTTTCCTTGATTGGTTAATTGAAATCTAAAGTTAAAGAAAAAAACAACAAACTTTTATTTGTTTCTGTCTTTCCACGAAATTACTGAATTTTCATTCATTTCCAGAACAAGGCATTTCGTGTGTAAGTCTTCTTTATTTATTTCTTAATTATTTTCGTTTCCTAGTTTTCGAAGTTAGTGTTTCTTTTTTGGCTTTAGATACATAAATGCAACAAAAGAAAAATACAACAATTTCAGTTCGTTTGACTTTTTAGACAAAGTTTTTTTTCGGATGATCAAACTGCAGAAAATAAGAAGAAACTGTCTCTAGTATAATAAGATAAAGATGGTTGAGCTGACTATAACAAATAAAACAAGACTTGGATTTTGCTTTAAGTTAATGATTAAAAATGGCTAACACTTCTTGTACTTTTTAAAGACCAAATCTTGATGCTGTGTCTCTTATCCAAAGAACTCTGGTAATTACTTAATTTGGTGGGTTTGGTAAGAAATTTGGTTTATCTGCCGAGGATTGTTATACATCCATAAATGGAGTTGTTAGAAGCGTTTTAGTGAGTAAGTAACAAACAAATGGCTGAAGCAAAGAGCCTTGACAGACTTAAAGCAATGAGAAGCTTATTGAAGAGTGAGATGGAGAAATCAGAAACCTTCACATTGGTTCTACAAAAGACAGGATCGAAGCTTGAAGAGATCAGCACCAAGTTGTCGTCTTTAGAAGCTGATGTTAAAGTAGAGAGATGGAGATCTTCACCCTTCTCAGATCATATCCGTCACACCATTGCCCCGATATCCGCTGTTCTGAGAGTCTTTGCTTCCGTTCAAGAACTCGAGAGATCTCTCATGTCATCTAATGACGTCCACGATTATGTTTCGGATGTTAAACGTCTTGGAGAAGCGATGAAGCTTCTCTCAAGTAGCTGTGATCTAGCTCTTAACTGGCTTGAAGATACGATCGAGTTCCTGTCCGAAAACGGAATGCCTGAAGATCATCCTTGTGGTTTGCGGTTCAAGACTTCGATAGACCTTCTGCGGGAATTGCAAATGACCGAGGCTCGTGCTTATCTCAGAGGAGGCAGTCTTTGCACAGCGTTGGAGAATCTCGAAACAGAATTCGAGAGGATTCTTGAAGAGGAGGAGCAGGAGGAGGTTTTGTCCGAATTCAACGTGAGAAAGTTGCAGGCAATCATCAAGAGATTAGATGCTCACACGCGGTTAACAAACTGTGTACCTGTTTACATCAAAACCCGCACAACGGTCATTCAGAAACGGTTTGAGATTGATTATCTCAAGAGAACAATCACAGAAGCTGATAATGTGCAGGACATTGAAGGCGATATAGATCAATGGAGATTGGATATGGAGATAGCTGTGAAAGAGATCTACGAGTTTGAGAGTAAGCTATGCTATGAAGTATTCAAAGATGTTGGAGAAGAACATGTTCCATTGCGTTGCTTTGGAGCTATAGCTTCAAATTCAGGAATCCTTTCGCTTCTCAGATTTGGATCAAGAATCAGCAAATGCAAGAAAGGTCCACCAAAGCTGCTAAAACTCTTAGACTGTTTCTCTACAATGGACACCATTCGAGTTGAGTTTAACCAGCTATTTAGAGGGGAACAATGCTCAGAGATACGCAGAGAAACACGGAAGCTAATTAGCAATCTCGTCAATGGTGTCTGCGAAATCTTCTGGGAGTTACCTTGTCAAGTGGAGCTACAAAGACCAAATTGTCCGCCTCTTGATGGTGGTGTCCCCAAGCTTGTGAGTGTTGTGACTGAGTACTGCAACAATCTACTAGGGAACAACAACAAGCCAATCCTGTCGAAGATCCTTGAGATTGATTTGGGCTGGAAAAACGAAAAGTATCAAGAAGAGATTCTCACAGGTCATATCTACAACATACTTAGAGAGATTGCTTTGAATTTGGATGCATGGTCGAGTTCCAACAAAGAAACCGCTCTTTCTTACATATTTATGATGAACAACCACTGCCATTTCTGCGGTTTGAGAGAGACTCATCTCGGGAAAATGATGGGAGAGTCTTGGTTGAACGCACACGAGCAGTACAGAGACTACTACGCAGCGTTATATGTCAAAGAAAGCTGGGGAAAGCTCTTGTCTCTACTCAACAACAACAAACCTCAACCCGGTTCTTCATCATCATCGTCTCCTGCTAAAAGAAAACGAGCTCGTGAGTCAATAAAGCGAACATTACAAGCGTTTGCTAAAGGCTTTGATGAGATATACACAAAGCAATCAGATTGGGTTGTTGAGGATGAAAAGCTGAGATGGAAGATATGCCAAGCCATGGTAAGAACGGTTGTGCCAAGATACAAGAGCTACCTACAAAGTTACATAATGCTTCTTGTCGAAGAAGATCCTAAGAGTCCTGGTAAGGACTTGACTTATACTCCGAAGGGTTTAGAGATGAAGCTGAAGACAATGTTTCAGAGCAAAGAAGAAACAGAGAAGATGTACAAGTATTCACATTTTGTGAACAAAGTGATGGATTTAGGGATAAGTCAGAATCCTCACTTGACATTCGAAGCTATATGAATGGTACTTAGACACAGAAACTACACTCATTCTTGGTGAAAACAGATTAGCTTTAGCCTTAATTTAAGAAGCGTGTAGTGTAATTGAATATGTGACATACAAAAGGTGTACAATTGGTTGTTTGTAATGTGGAATTGTGGATGATGCAAATGAAAATTGAATCCAAACTGATTATAGGAACACAACTTAACAACCAAAAACGAAAGTTTCCAAATTTGCAATTTCCCAAGAAGAGCGAACCTTGTTGAGATGAGAGGTGAGAAAGGCAGAGTTCGTAGTCGATGGCGAAAGCTAATGCCGTAGTGGGTCAAGGTGAAGAGAGTTCTTACGGCGGAAAGCTTCGTGCTTTTCTCGAAATCTCCGGCGGAAAAGAGTTGTGGTGGTTGGAGGCAGTTGACGACGGGTTCAACAGAAACATCGTACTGATTAGACCGAAAGTGATCTAGTCTATAACAAACATTAAATTTACTTATCACATTAACTAATCCAAACTATATATTATTTTTTTATTCCTTTGCTCTGATCTGATTTAATCAGATTTGGTTTTGATGGCAATGGAAAAATTATTATTTTGTACTTCGGTAGCTTTCTTCGCTATAATTTTCCAAGAAAATAAAAATTATATTTTCAAATTTATCTTTAGGGTACAAGAGACATGATTAATGTAGTAATGGCGTGATAATTTGGGAAATTGACAGTACAAACATTTGAGATTAGAAAAGGTTAAACAGTAAACACTTGAACACGTCGCAATGCAAGGTTTTACATATTTATTACATACCACCAAATGAAAAAAGAATTAATAATTGTAAAGTTTAAAGACGAAGTTACTGTGTGTTAAGAAAAGTTAAATACTATGTCCCAACTTTACATTTACATTTTATGACCTTTAGCGTTACATATTTTATCTTTGATATAACGACTCTTTAATCAGTAGGTAGTGGCCATCTATGTACAAATAACAACAGTCGCAATTACTCATTTTATTCACATTTAATTTTGTATATCTCGTAATTAAGTCGTACTTTTAAAATTTAAACAAAATAAAAAATAAAACTAAATTAATACATACAGTAAATAATTATGGCAACTGGCAAGTGGTCATGTGGCATATACCATGAATGCAAGATTCTATTAGCAAATTGAGAAATATATATACAATTTAGTGATTCACTATATATTTTTTTAAGGAGGTCATAACTAATTATTATTCTTCAAAGATGGCAATTAAGTAAAATATAAAAAAAAGGACTTTCACAGAATCTTTTTTAATCAACAACACCACTCGGTAACTGGTAAGTAACAGTTTGACATAAAGACAGATGATGTGTTTTGTACAAACCGGATATAATTGGAAATAAAAAATCGGTACGTAACCGGTTAAATGAAAATCAACTTGTTGAGTTATAATAGCAGAAGTCACGGCGAGAGTGTCGGTGGGCTGTGTTGGGGTTAGTAGATAGAGAGCGTAAGGCAAAGACTTGAACACTGACAAATAACACCCAACAATTATATAAAAAGTAAGTATCTTTTTGACAAAATCATCAAAAGGGACTCAGATTTGCGAAATCTTGTCTCTTTTTCTTTCTCTCTTCTCAATTCTCCTCAATTTCCGTGAAACCCTTTAAAACCCATTTGTAGAGAGAGGGAGAAGGGAGAGAGTGTGAGAAGAAGAAAATGGGTGTGGATTTGAGGCAAGTGGTGGCTGGCATTCTCACCATTACCATGTTTGTGATGCTCGGACAAATGCTTCATAGAGATTACTATGATGGTCTTCAGGTATTTATGCGATAGTGACTGAGCTCAATTCAAGTGGGGCTCTTCTGATCGATTTTTTTCTCTTGTCTTTTAATTTTGTGGATCACAGATCTAACTTATACAATAGTTAGGGTTTCCTTAAAATTCCACAATTTCTTTCATTTTGTATCGAATGTGGACTTTGCATTGATCATAAAGACTCAGACTTTGGATAGAACGATGAAGTTAGCTGTATTCATCTTAATTGATTGTGAAAGTTTCAAGCTTTTTTGTTTTTTCTTCTTCTAGTGATAGCTTAAACTCCAAATGCTAGCTGTATTCATTTAAATTGATTGTGAAAGCTTCAAGCTTTTTTTTGTTTTTTCTTCTTCTATTGGTAGCTAAAACACCAAATGCTTCTCTTAACCTTCTTTTTGTTCTGTGTGTGTTTGTGCTTTTAACAGGAAAAGGTTCAAGGAGATGCACATGATATTGAATTCCATGGATCCAAAGTAGCTCTGGAAGATGGACTTGTTAGAGCAACTGAAGGGAAGCAAGGGCCTTGGATGGAGGATAGCCATGAACTTAAATCTTGTTGGTCAATATCTCAATCTGGTATATAAGCTGTGTTTTTTGTTTTTTTTCTCAGATTAGTTCTGTTTTTAAATGTTCTCTACGGTTTTTTTGAATTGGTTTGCTTCAATGTTTCTGGTGTTTTAGATGAAGCGGTATCGTCAAAGGGTTATGTTACATTCTCCTTAACGAATGGTCCTGAATACCATATCTCTCAGGTATTCTTCATATTAACTCCAAAGTTTTCGCCTTGTTGAATTATATCTGTGAACTTAATCTCATTTTCCTTTAGATATGTTCTCTTCTTTCCTCTCATGTTTTTGTTGTTCAATTTCTATCATCGTGTTTAGATTACTGATGCCGTGATGGTGGCTAAGCATCTTGGAGCAACGCTCGTGCTCCCCGACATAAGAGGAAGCAAACCTGGTGATGAAATGTTAGTGGTTTCTGTATCTTCATAACCGTTTTGGTTTCGTCATATTGTTTATCTGAGGCTTATGAACAAATTTTAATGCTTGACCAGGAACTTTGAAGATATCTATGATGTAGATAAACTCGTTAAAAGCTTGGAAAGCGTCGTCAAAGTTGTGAAAAAATTGCCGAGCCACGTTTCTCTAAGAGACATCGCCATCGTTAAGGTTCCTACTCGAGTTGCAGAAGATTACATCAAGGAACATATTAATCCAATCTTCAAATCAAAAGGAAACATTAGAGTTACAACCTATTTCCCTTCCGTTAATCTGAGGAAATCTTCTCGGGATGCTGAGACCGACCCTGTTTCTTGTTTGGCAATGTTTGGTTCCTTGGAATTGCAACCAGGAGTGAATGAATTGGTGGAGTCTATGATTCAGAGGCTCAAGGCACATAGCAAGAAAAACGGTGGCCGTTTCATAGCGATAGACTTGAGGGTTGAGATACTTGAAAAGAAAAATTGCCATGAAACAGGTGCAGCGGGATCCAAAACCTGTTACAACGCACAAGAGATTGCATTGTTCTTGAGGAAGCTTGGATTTGACAGTGATACAACTATATACCTGACTCAGCCAAGATGGGAGAGCAGCCTCAATATTCTGAAGGACATTTTCCCGAAAACGTTTACTAAGGTGTGTAAAATCTTTCATTCTTTTTAGTTTCTGAAGTTCTCTTCCTTTTGCTAATCTTTATGTTCTCTGATAATGGCAGGAGGCGATAATGCCGGCAGACAAGAAATCGAAGTACCTTGAGTTAGAAAATTCTGAGTATGAAAATGTTATTGACTTCTACATAAGTTCAAGGAGTGATGTATTTGTGCCAGCCATTCCCGGTCTGTTTTACGCCAATACAGTTGGAAAAAGGATAGCTTTAGGCAAGCCTCAAGTTCTCGTTCCAGCCGAGATCTCAGGGACGTCTGGTCTTTCCACTGATTACATCTCTCCCTACATCTCAAAGAAGAACCACTTGGCATATTCATGCTTTTGCTGAACTTCTCTGGCGTAATTTATGAGGGAAATGTTTTTTTTTGCCAAAAGTGATCATGAAGCCAAGAAATCTCACCAAGTGTAAGCCATCTAGTTACCAGGGGTTTCCGGTTGTTTATTGATAAGTTTAGCTCGATACCAGTTCGATTTTTAGTCAAGTATTCTCATTGGGGTTGTCTTGTTTAGGAAAGAAAAACTTTTGTAAGTTACAATTTGAATCTATTGGCTCATAGCTTTTTCATCCGAGTCTAAATGGTAACGATGGTTGAATGTGAGAAGGAGGTACATGGATGATACGGCGAGACATTTTCGTTGTTGTTAAACATTGCTGAAATCTAACAACTGTAAAATTGAAAAAAATGCAGCAACCGTGCGAGAATAATGCGAGATGTATGATCTGTCTTTTATTCTTTTAGATATATAAGAGAGAAATGCAGCAAAGACAAGATGCAGAAAAATACAATCTGATGATGACATTTACAAGAACATATATTGAGATGAACCAGGAGAACCATGCAAAGATTTTTCTGGATCATGAAGGAAGATGAAAATGTTGAGATCATTGAACTCTCGAGGCCATGTCGATCACTTGTGTTGTCTCCCCGGTTCTTCAACGATCCCGAGCCATCTCTAAAGCCAGACATTCGCTGAGCTCCATAACAACCTGACTCGTGCTTGGTCCATTTCTAGCACGAGCTGCACATGCGCGTGCTATCTCCATAGCTTTCCTGACTGAGTTAGGCTCAAAGTCACTGTTAAGCCTGGGATCAACAACCTCTAGAGCATCGCCTTTCGAGACCTTTAGATCGATCCACTTGGAAATATGAGGACTTTCACGGTTGATGTCAATCACTTGCTGATTGGTTATCATTTCCAACAGAACAATGCCAAAGCTATAAATGTCGCTCGCTTTGGTTAACCAGTTCGAGGTGTAGTACCTGCATTGTCCAATACACGCAGTGTGACTCAGTGAGTAACTTCTCTAGAGTCCATTAACAGTTCTGAGGAAAAGATTTATCTTTTCTTACACGTCATCCAGGTATGGATCTCTTCCAGGTTTAACATAAATCTTGTTCGACGCCTGAGTGTCAGGGTCGGTTGGGGAGGATCTGGACAGCCCGAAATCAGCTAACTTCGCTTCAAAGTCTCCGTCGAGTAGTATATTTGTCGGCTTGATATATCTGTGAAGGATTCGCAACTCGCTATGCAAATACTCTATACCTGTGTGTGAATGCACTTTACAAATATCAGTTTTCCACCATGACTGAGAGAAACTCTGTTTTTGAGTAACTTGAGCTTTAAGTTACCATCTGCTACTCCGATAATGATTTTCAACCTGGTTTCCCAGCTAAGGACATTACCAAACTTGCCTGTTACATCGATAGCAAATGAGACTATCTCATTGTGGCATTGTAATGCTTGAAGAGCAAATCAAAGCTAAAAGGTGGTTCTATTACCAGATAGATGGTCCTTCAAGTTTCCATTTCCCACGAATTCGTAGATTAGGGCCAAGTGCTCACCTTCATCGCAATACCCAATGAGTCTCACCAAGTTTTTGTGACGAACTTTTACAAAGTCATGAACCTGATCCACCAACAACAACATTCAAGTGCAACTGATGAATATCTATTCAAGTCCAACACATTCGTTGTCAAGGAAACACATAGTTTGCCGTTTTAAAAACAAATATATACCTCTTTGGTAAACTGTTGAATGTTATAGATGGATGCTCGGTTTATCATCTTTACTGCTACTTGCTGTTTTTTTAGAACTCCATGATAAATTACATCAAACCCTCCTTTGCCATGAACTCTACTGAAATTGTTTGTAATTTTCTTAACTTCCGAATAGGTGTAACTATTCGCTGGAATGCATACATGTGGTTCATATTCAACCGCGCCGTCTGCATCAGCATAAACTGCACAAAAAATTGTTTAAAAATGGTTAGAAAATACGAAGGTACCTGATATAACTTGAAAATTTATAGATTTGATATTGTACATTCAACACTCACAGCAAATGAACTTAGAAGCCAGACGCCTCAGGCCTGTTACTTCCGTCATCGCCTAGAATGCAAAGTGGTTCTATCTGTTTCTTAGAAACACCATGGACGTAAAATACAAAAGAACCAGAGGATTTTTTCCAAGTCAACTTTTAAAGCAAAGTCAACTTCTCTGATGGATATGTCACTTCCAAAAATCATAACATTTTCAACTCAATGTGATTATTATAACACCTCTGTATAATTGATAAGACAATGTCAACTTCCTCTGGTGGGTATCCTTTTGTTGCGCTCACAAAGTATACATCAACTTGGTTTTTTAGTTGATTTATATCGAATAACTTAACAACTCGTAGACAAAGAGACTAATTAAGACAAAAAGCTTTGTTCACACCAGGTCTTATCTCCGTGATAGACAGGGACCGATCTACTTTAGCAGTTGTATCACTCTCTTTTTTTTTAATGAAATTATGCTTGAAACTTCGTCATATTAGAATGATACTTGATTAATTTAGTAGTGATTAAATGCAATTTTTGTATACAGAAATGATCTAAATACTGAATACGAAGTACCAAAACACTAATTTTGTGTACATAATGAAAAAAAAAATTCGATCTGAGTTACAACTCAACGTTTCTACAAGTAACAAAGCCTTTTTGTGCATAGAAAATTTAGACGTCACGCTCATGAGACTTTCAAAGTCTTCTCTCTACTTTATCAGAAACAAGACAGAAGAATCCATCAGCAAATTTTGCCCAATCAGACACCAGATATGACACTCTTTTATATTTCTCCAACTCCAAGAGCGCCAGGCTTTTTACTACAACCATACCTGTGGCTTCCGTTTCTTTGAGGCCATGAATTGATAACTCAGACCTTGAAAAAGAGCAACTTTTTTCAGATCATAGGGATTGATCTACGGGATTGTGTGCTTCGATGTCGACGTGCTGGATTCCAGGGACAAGCTCTTGGATCTCTTTCTCTAACCGGTCTACTTCACTTCCTAAAGCCGTTACAACTTCCTCACCTGCAACAGGATTACTCAGGTTTTGTTTCAACCGTTCTAACATCATAAACTATGACAAAGCCACAAATAGAACTTGGTGTGCTGCAACATACCGTAGTTTGACATAATATTGAGCATTGCAGAATCATCTCCTCTCTTTGCAGCCTCGCGGAACTGAGCAAGTACACCATCCATTTTCAGAAATTTTGAAGTAACTAACCATATTTTTATATATATATATCTAATGGTTTGTTCATCAGCTAAAAAGACACATATATGAGATAACAGGCTGCAAATATAGTTACCTGCTTCGCCCACTCTTCACGCCCAGTTCTCTTCAGATAGTTTTGGACAACAACCTGCCCGTTGAAATCTGTTTGCATATAGCAGTTAACAACAATGCCCGAGAAAATCCGGAATATGAAAAATTTATCTTCGCGAGCAGAGAACAGTAACACAACAGTTCAAAAAACTCACCTATTTCAGCTTTAAATCTGAAGGATCCAGGACCAATCACTTCACTTTTGCAATCATATAAAGCATCTACAACCTACACACCAAAAAAGTTTCTTATTTGAATCCGAGTTCACCTCCATATCCGTTATATATGAGATATATGGATGTGTAAAGCAGGATTTGTACCGAGTCGTTCTTTAAAAAATGAAGAACTTTACGCATGTCTTGATCATCCATTGCTCTTCCAATCAAGGCATGTCGGTTCCGTTGAATGAGAAATATAGCCACCTAGTAGAATCCCATACTCTTTGGTTTAGAAAATGTAATAATATAGTGAAGTAATATTACAATTTAAGTAGAGCAGGAACGTACCATTCCAAGTAAATTTCCAACTACAATAGATCCTATAGGATCATAAATAGGATTTCCTGTCACCCTAACAGCAACAAGAGAAGCCGCAGCAATTGCCAAACCTGTCACTGCAGCGCCGTCCTGTGCATTTACAATTATAGTCACTAACAGACAATTATCATCATAAAATAATTTAGCAGTGGTTTTCATAATTCATCTATCAAGATTCCTTTGTTCCGTTTCTCAATACGTTCAAAAACTGATCCAAGAATAAACTATTACCTCAGTCATAACAGCAACAGAAGTAGGATCATGACCACGCCATATATAATCTCTTATAGTCATGCCTTCTTGTGCAGCTCCTTTTTTGACAGATTGAATTGCAACGAGAAGTGAAGCACCTTTAAGACACAGAAGATTATTAGCAAAAAGCATTAAGAGTGTAGGCTTGAAGCATAGCTCGATGCAGAAAGATTAAGAACAAGTTATTACCTTCAATCAAAAAAGAGCCACCAATTACCAAAGCAGCATATTCCATATTTGGAGGTGGCTGAGAAAGATTATAAAAATTGATGAGCATCCAGCATAGACAACCGCGGAAATGTATAAATGACATCTAATAACTCAAAAGATCAAATAGCAGATAATGTTCCAAGCCAATTACCTGAGAAGTCCACAAGTTCTGTACTCCATTAACTATGGTAGCACCAGACCCAAGGCAAAAAATACCAACAGCAGATATCAAAGACCATACAAATCTTTCCTTTGAGTAGCCATATCTGAGCAAAAAAACAAAAGTTGGTTAAAGAATTTTTCAAACAAAAGGAAGCTGTTCTGTTCCACTACCATGGAGTATATACGTAGGATAAATGAAAAAGACTCACGGATGAAGTGCATCTGGTGCACGCCTTGAACTACTGAGCCCATAAGCAAGAAGTGCCTATAACATCAAAATGAATCAGTTTCTCTGCACTCAATAGTTGATCTATTAAACTGGACACAAAAGCAAAAGAGAAAAATACATTAACTGCAACAAACCTGGTTAGCAAAATCAGCGACAGAGTGCACTACTTCAGCCATTATGACATGGCTAGAACTTGTCCACCAAACCCCAAACTTGAGCGAAAACACAAGGAAGTTGCACCATAGTGCAGTTGTGACAGCTCTTTGACTGCAAGATGTTCACGAAAACACAACTCAGGAATAGGAACCAAATAAAGATATAGCTAGAGAGCTTCCCTAGTAGAGAAGTACGCCAAATACATGTAAGATTTTCTCTTCGCATGATATGTCACCAAACAACAGCCCTAAATAACACAACAAATGCAATGAAACTAAACCAACCGTATTTCTACCCCAAAAAGATACCAGACTGAATTTTCATGAGGACACAACAGCAGATAGTAGTTTTCACTTTAGAAACTCAAAACAACCATATTTATACCAAACGTATCTAGCTAACGGGAAATGCAATAGATGTAATCAATTTTCCATGCATTGTTGACCACAGCCCCAATTGAAAAACAAACAAGACTACTAAAACCACACTTACATACCATGAGCACCACACGCTGACACTACCCACATTACAAGAAAAGAACAATAGCATTACCTATGTTGATCATTGATCTCAATTCTCTTCACTTGTTTAGCCCGAGTGAAGAAACCTGTTATACGAACAAAAAGTCTCCACATTTAAGTATCATAACTCAGTAAAGACCAATAAAGCACACTAACAAAAATGAAAACTTTAGGGTCAACGAAGAAGAAGACATACTCCGGTGAGAAGTAAACGAATCAATAAGGGGAGGAGTAGTAGAAGTATCTCTATCTAGCGAAACAGAACATCGCACACCAAGACCTCTCCTTGAGAGAAACCCTCTTAACTCCGAATCGGAACGGACAAGAGAGCTAAAACTCCGATGAGTCTCTACAGCTCCATCGTTTCTCTCGTCGAATTGCAACAATACGTGAAGTGAGCCGCCGACACTTGTTGTTGCTCTGCTGTAACCCTTCACCGGAGAATGAAGAAGCCGAGAGAATAAGCGATGCGATGAATGCATTTCAGAGTCTTTACAACATGCAAGTATGGATTTTTATATTCCCAAAACACAAAGATGCCCAAAAAGGTGAGAGCTTTGCTTTGTTCCCGGAGAAGTGAGATTCGGTAATCTCTTTGTCAATTCGGACAAAAGGGAGAAATGGTAAGAAGAGAAGAAAGGAAGATGATTTTTTGGTTTCGTGGTAATGATTTTCACAGTGATAGGGCTCGGCGGAGGTCTGTTCTCTGCGTGTTGTCCATGAAGTTTAAGAAGACAAGCAAAATATCTTTCTTTTTCTTTTTCCTTTATCTTAGGAAAAATCTTATTTTTTTGACAGAGAAAAGAAATTAAATGAAGTGAATATTCGTAAACGAAAGAAAATCGAAAATAGACCTAAAAACAAAGAAAAAGAAATTGAGGATAACAAAAAAAATCTAAGAAATTCCTCATAACAAGTTTTGTCCACAGAGATATATAAGAATATTCCTCTCTTCTTTTAACCTTTTTGCCAAAGCTAAGCTCACAAAATGAGCAAATAAGAGTGGAATTTAGTTAAGAACATTGAAATGTTAATTAAAATTTGAATAAGTCAAAACATTTTAAAAAAAAAAAACATAAGGAGATTTAGCTGATAAGATTGCTGAAATTTCCTTGAGCATTTTCCTTCATATGAAAAACAAGATATGGAATCTAAAATATCTTTGAAAAACTTGGATATTAAAAAGTCTATAGACAAAATCCAAGTAAAAATCTTTTATGCCCCTTAAAAACAAAGAAAGCAGTCACAGTCGCACTGAAAGATATTTTCTCCATTTTGGCTAATATTATCACAAACAACTTTTTTTGCTTTCTGTTGAGTAAGCTTGACTTAAGAAGCCTCAGGCGCTGAAAGAGGTGAGATCTTATGGGGGGCTAAGTATCCAAACTCATTTGGTGAGAATCTTAAATAGTTAGTTGTTTTATAACAGTGACAGCAAATTACATCATACATGGACCAATGCAACAACAGTCTACGAGGAAGCATCTTGAATCATATAAAGAACGCAAACATCGCAGAGTATAATCACCCAGATTACATTGTCACTGATCAAATCCGGTAACCTTAAATCGACTCAGATTCTTTTTCAAAGGAAATGATAACATAGCACCTGAGATGACCAGACTCTGTTGAGACCTTTCTCTTCCGTGTAATCGCGAGAGCTAAAGTGTACTCACTGTGAGTTGCTTATGTTATTGGCCACTGTTACCATCATTTGATCAGCCTCAAGATTTGCATCCTGCAAAGATAGATCATATGCCTTATAATAAACTCTAAGTACCCATAAAGACGAATAATTTATCCGTTTTAGCATAACGATTGTTTGGTCAAAATATGATGTTGTAGCAACATTGTTGCTTACTTCATTCTTATTTAACAGAAGATTTTGGGCTGTTTGAGGAGCGCCTTTGGATAAGTCTCTAAGAGCACCCTAAAATGACAAACAGACAATCAGTGAATCAAATGTGCTATAAAATGAAGAGAGAGAGCGAGTTGATCAATTTATAAATAAGTAGCTTGCCTTATTTGCCCACATAAGTCCACATGCATTGCAAAGTGTTCTCGGCCCTTCAGGTCCACGCCGCATCATTGGAGTTGACTTCTCCCCGATTCCACAGTGACGACATCTTACAGGTTCCAGAACCATTCCAAGGAAGAAAAATCAGATATGTAATCAGCTACAGTATGGCTATCCCCAAGAAAAAATATTCATCATCCACAAAGACTTAAACAACAGTTGTCTATTCCGAAGTTACTATCCTCTTCCACGATAAAATTTCTCAGTTTCAGGAAACAAAGATCACTGTCTTAACCAATCATCTATTGCATGTGTCATTTTCCTACCAGAATTTCTCTACTGGTCCTTTGATGTTACCATGTAGTATAGGCCTATACGGCTATACCTAAGCTACACATTACATGTCGTGATATTGAATAATTGATAATTATCACAGTATTAGTCTCTCTACAACGTTTCTGGAAGCAAAAACAACTTCTTAAGTTGTTTAGCAAACCCATGATCTCTACCTTAATATGTATCAGGTTATTGATTCTTGAAGTTTAAATTCAAAGCATAACTTACGAGATCTCCTGATTTTGAGCCTCGCTACCTTCTACGGCCCAGTTTTGATTCGACCCCCAGCTAGATCCAGATGCAGCTTCATCATTGTTTGACTTGGCAGATGTGAACTGACCTTTATTGCGTTGCATTCTGTATACCGAAAAAAAAAAAAACAAAAGCAATCAAGGTGCTAACACTAATTACGAGAGAGCAATCTCCAAAGATGTACCAAGTTGTTAATTTAGACATAAATCAATGTACCTCAAAGCTACCTCCTTGCGAACTGTATACCGAATCTTTTTATCAAAATTCCTCCCTTTTCGTTTCTCTCGAAATCTGACCAAAGAGGCTAACCGCTGTGGCATACTAAACCTTTGAGGAGTACCAGGCAAACCCTGTTTCATTGATTAGTCAGCAATGCACTGATACGGACTATGGTTAAGGTGTTCTAATTATAGATTTTGGTGTTTTTGAATGAGGGTTTGTTTTTACATTTTGTAATAGGCTCAAGTTTTTGAAGTTTTGCTTTTTGCATCAGGTTCAAGATGCTTTTACGTTTCCGTATAGGTTTACGATTAATTGTATTTTGGCCTATACAAGGGTCTCTATTAGAGACCAGGGTTATGAGGAAGCTTAAAGTTCAATCTCTTTCTAGTTACCGCAATAGCGACAGGTCCGATTATAGGAGCTGAAGCTAAGCTTCACGCTCGTATCACACAACCAAGGAAATGAACGTATTTCCCAAAAATGGTATCAAACCTTACCAATACCCTATTGTTCTGATGAGATGCTCCTCCTAGACCTGTAGGCGGTGCATGAGGTAATTCGCGTCCACCCAATAATAGAAGCACAGCTTGAACCTGCCGCAGATGTTCAAAAGAAAATGAGATGCGCTCAAGCATTAGACACGATAAGTGGAAAAGACAAACAAACTAGATCCTTCAACCACATACTGCAGTCTCACTTATATAGTCAAAACCAGATGTAATCACCTTTTCAGGCAAGACACTGTCAAAAACGTAGACTTGTCCCTGAAAGGACAATGTCAATTGGTCTCCTTGCTCACTACCACGGTCGACCACTTCACCACGATTGTCAGTTATATTTCCAGGGTGAGAAGGAATGTCCGGTTCCACTCCTTCACTCATCCCACCACCATTGCCACCATCAGCATGGTCATCGACCATACCGCTTCCATTGTGAATGTGTTGCAACGCATGATGTTCATACTGCACATGCATTGGATCTTGAGCTTCTCCAATGTGCATTCGACCATTGCTTCCATGAAGGTCATCATCCATGGTTGCTTTTCATCAATTTACCTGGCTGATAATGTGAAAGTGAAACTGATCCCCATTATCAAAAACTAGAACTTTCATATATAAAGCAAAGAAGAAGTCTATACTGAAACGCAGATGATTAATCTTATGGATAAATGTTCGTTTCCCCAAGAGATCAACACAGACTTTAAGCTTAACGGAAGTAGAAAGGCAGCAACTTCTCAAGTGACAACAACACAATAAAGCAACAAACTTCAAATGACCGAGCTACAGAACCTATTTGCATCAATCAGATCCGACCAAAAATTCCAGCTTTACACAGTTTAAGCCTTACACAACCCACAATCTTACTCTTAATCTCCACAAACAAAAGAAAAACCCTAAGAAAGAAAAGCAAATCCTGCAAACAAAGCTACCCATAAACAAGCACTCACTTTGCCCTCTTGAGATTAGCTTTCTCGTTTTCGGCAAGAGAAAAACCAGACTAATAGTTCAGATGAGGTACCTATTCGTGGAAGCAACACCAAGAGAGAAGAACGAAATGTCGAAAGACCCAACTCGAAACCGATGATGAAAAACGACAAATTGCGAGCTTGGAAGCGATGAGAAACGCTACAAAAGGAGAAAAGGGACGAACAACCGGCACACCGTCGATTAGAGAGGAAAGCTGAAACCGGTGAGGAGAGAGAAATCGAAGAAAGGAGGAGAGAGAGAGAAGCGGAGCGGTGAAATAAACCAGTGGGGGGCTAAAGAGACTCACTTTATGATTTTAATAGACAAAACAATAAATAAAGAAAAGTGAAGGACAAATAAATAAATATATATTTTTCATGTGTTGATTGTTTTGGTAGTACTGTTGTTGTGTTTCTTCATTTATTCTTTCTTCGTCAACCTACTAAACTTAAATCGGATCTATAGCTTCCATTCTTTTAAAGGAAGCTCCTCTATCTATCTGTCTGTTTTCTATTCAATTTTCGGATCAGAGGATTTCAAAAGTTGAAACCTTTTTCGCTTTTTTTGTTCGTGCTCTGTTTCATGGAATCTGGTTTCCCAATTGGTCTCTGTTTCTGTTGAGTGAGTGAGTGAGATGGCGAGAAGTAGATCGATTAGTGGCTCTGGGTTATGCAAGTATTTGAATCCAGCGTATTACCTGAGAAGGCCGAGGCGTTTGGCTTTGCTTTTTATTGTGTTCATCTCTGTTTCTATGGTTGTTTGGGATCGTATGAATCTTACCCGAGAATATGAGGTATGTTTTGTCTCTTCATGGAATCTAGATATACTCTGTCTTAGAGACAGTTCTAGCATCATAGCTTGGTGATAAACATAATGGAATCTTATAGAGTAGCTTATGTTTTAGGCATGGTATGGTTTGTTACCTTCGTAGCTTAAGGTCTAGAAGTAAGAAAGGTAAGTTATTTATGGAGTCACTTCATACGGAAGATGGTGTCTTAGAAAGAGCTTATCATTTGTGGGCTCAATTCATCAATTCTCCGGTAGAAACTATATGCGTTCGTTAATTTGCTTGTCTTAGGTAGAAGTGATGATACTTTTGGTTCAAGGAAGTTTATGATTCTCTTGTGATCATCTGTCATCTTTTACTGCTGCTGTTTAACAAATTTTTTGTCTTGCAGGTTGAAGTTTATAAGTTAACTGAAGAAGTTTTGCGGTTGGAACAGATGGTAAGATATATATTTACTCTCTTACTCTATAGCCTTCGATGATTTCTTTGGTTAACTTAGGACCCTGCTTCCGTCTTTTCTTCAACTTCCGTGTTGCTCTGTGATTTTCCGTTCTTGGAAATTTCGGTGTTGTTCTGTGATTTTTCGTTCTTGGAAATGCATGTTGAGGTTTATTTGGTATTGGATGGACTCTGAGTAGCTTAAGACCTAATGAATCTTCAGGACTATGGGGGATTGTAATGGTTTTCAGATGTTTAGCTAACTAAATATATTTTCTGCTAGTTAGAAGAGCTTAAAGGCGTTGGAAATGGTAAACCTTTGAAGAATTTGAAGGATGCTCCAGAAGATCCAGTTGATATCGAGCGAAGGCAGAAAGTAAAAGAGGCAATGATCCATGCTTGGAGCTCATATGAAAAGTATGCTTGGGGAAAAGATGAGCTTCAGGTACAAAATTATTTTCCAAATGAATTTTCACCCTTGCCAATATATAATAATCTAGTGAAGAAGGAATCTACAAATCAATATTTATCATGACATTTGGTTTCCCCTTTTATTCAATTTTGTGGTGAGCCTTTTGCTATGAGCTTATCTGAAGTTACCACACTTTTTCATAGGACTGCAAGTACTGTTGTTGAGATTATTTTCTTCTTTGCTCTGCGACCCAAAACTTTTGGCCTGAAGTCATTTTTTTTTCTTTTATTCTTTGTTGTTAGCCTCGGACAAAAGATGGCACTGATAGCTTTGGTGGCCTCGGAGCAACTATGATAGATTCTTTAGATACACTCTATATAATGGGTCTAGATGAGCAGTTTCAAAAAGCCAGAGAGTGAGTGACTAACTGCAAGCTCTTCATGATAATGCATCCTCGTTTTAAGTCACATAACTGTTCTTTTTTCCATTAACAACTTACAGTTTTTGAAGTGTCCATATTCGCTAACATTCTTATGCTTATTGTCTTTTATATGTAGGTGGGTTGCAACCTCATTGGATTTTGACAAGGATTATGACGCCAGTATGTTTGAGACAACCATAAGGTTGCTTTAACAGGTTTACTGTGGTTGTATTATGTACATAGGAAGAGTTAGATCGTTTGCGATTGTTAGTTGTTTCTTGATTGACATAAGCTGTGGAACGGATTTATTGCATCTGCTTATGTTCTTTCTCTTTACTTTCTTCCAGAGTTGTAGGGGGACTTCTCAGTACGTATGATCTTTCGGGGGACAAAATTTTCCTCGAAAAAGCTAAGGATATCGCAGACAGATTATTACCTGCATGGAACACTCCAACGGGTATACCTTACAATATTATTAACTTGAGAAGCGGAAGTGCTCACAATCCTTCATGGGCCGCGGGGGTGAGTCCTAGATTACTATGTGATCTGTCTCTTTATAAAAAGACATGATTTATTCATGTAGATCTTCTGAAAGCCTTTGCATGTTAGATGCAAATGTTATTCTTTTCTAGAGATAATGACCATTGCTCCAGAAACTGTGCGCTCTTGTTCTCTAGTTGACATAGGCTCCTGATTATGTTTCTGAATGACTCCTTAGAGGCTAACGATAGCTCAAAACCAAGTTCTGACCACTTCAGTAGATGCTTCAGCCCCGTGTAAAAACTTAGTCACTGACTCGCCAGAAACAGGATGCTTTGCTTTCTCTTTATGCAACAATTAACATTCTTGTTTGATGCCTAGACTTTAAACAGGTGTTGCTTTTAGAGTTGATGGTACTATAATTTCGTAACCAGCTATATTATGAAAACCAAAAAATAAAACAAACTATATTATATTAACTAGTAATCACATGTTGCGTATATCTGGGATGAGTACCAAGGGTGGTCATTTAAATGTGTTTCATTGAGTACATTTGGTCGGTCAGTTTAGCTGATTGTTATACATTTTCTTGCTGTACTAGGGAGACAGTATTCTTGCAGATTCTGGTACCGAGCAGCTTGAATTTATCGCTCTTTCCCAGAGGACAGGAGATCCAAAATATCAGCAGAAGGTACATGTCTCTGTTACTTTCATGTGTGGTTTATAGATCAGCTGATTGGAGACGATACTTTGAGTTTGTCCAATACATATTTTTCGTATCCTAACTAGGTGTAAAAGAGGCTATATATCTGCATTGGTACTGTTTTAGTGCTCTAGAAATTATTTGCTGCTAAAGATTGATTCCTTTGTTAACTTGTGTCTCTCAGGTAGAGAAGGTTATTACGGAACTGAATAAGAACTTCCCTGCGGATGGTTTACTTCCCATCTATATAAATCCAGATAATGGTAATCCATCCTACTCTACCACAACATTTGGTGCCATGGGAGACAGGTAATTTTTTCAACCAGATATCGATTTTTTCGGTTGGCTCTTCTGACCTTGACTTTGCTCTGTAACAGTTAGTAATGTTTTGGTTTTTTAGCTTTTACGAGTATCTGCTCAAAGTTTGGGTGCAAGGGAACAAAACGTCAGAAGTGAAACTCTATAGGTAACTAAAGCTTGATGCTGTATATATATATATACCCAAGTATTTCAATGTTGGCAAAAAATGATAAAAGACTAAGTCCTTCTTATGGCAATGAATCAGAGAAATGTGGGAGAAATCAATGAAAGGTTTATTAAGCTTGATCAAGAAATCAACACCTTCATCATTTACATATATATGTGAGAAGAATGGAAATAATTTTATTGACAAGGTAAACTCTATCTAATGTCAACGCTCCAAGTCGAGAGCTTTGTGGGTTTGACATTGTTTCTTTCCCATTATATTTTCAGATGGATGAATTGGCATGCTTTGCTCCTGGAATGTTAGCTTTGGGAGCATCAGGGTATGGTCCTGATGAAGAAAAAAAGTTTCTTTCACTTGCTGAAGAGGTACACTAGAATCTCAAATGTTTTTAGATCATTTAGTGAAGTTTTTGATGTCTGCTTATTCCTCTTTCCCCCTCCACATAACTGCAGCTTGCCTGGACTTGTTATAACTTTTACCAATCGACACCAACGAAACTAGCTGGAGAGAATTATTTCTTCAATGCAGGACAGGTTGGTGACTAACGGGTTTATTTTGCGCATCTGTTTGTAAGTCAGTTGGTTTGGTTTGGTCCTACCAACAAACACATGATTGTTTCAGGACATGAGTGTTGGAACATCTTGGAACATCCTAAGACCAGAAACCGTTGAATCGCTGTTTTACCTCTGGCGGATAACTGGGAACAAGACATATCAAGAGTGGGGATGGAATATATTTCAAGCATTTGAGAAGAATTCTCGTATAGAATCTGGATACGTAGGCTTGAAGGATGTAAGTTTCTTCTTTATCAATAACCCATTTCCATCTTTCAAATAATCTTGTATTATTAACCGTTCCTTGTTCATTTCAGGTCAATACAGGAGCTAAAGACAACAAGATGCAAAGCTTCTTCTTAGCTGAGACTCTTAAGTATCTATATCTTCTCTTTTCGCCTTCATCGGTTATTCCATTAGACGAGTGGGTTTTCAACACAGAAGCTCATCCTCTGAAGATCGTGGCACGGAATGATCACCACCGTAAGCCAACTATAACATTACGCCAGAGGCGGTTTGGTGGGATTAAGGGTTAGTAGACATTTGACTGCTCCAAAATGGAATTTGGTATTATATAATACAACAAAGTTTGAGGCACATTGTTGTATTAGTTTCGGTAACAGATAAAGAACAGATAGACAACTCTTTTTTGCTACAACAAATCGTAAAAGTACTACTTACTGTTTTCTAAGATTCTTAAACGCTTTGTAAAAGAGAATAATCAACTTTGACCACAAAGAATGAAAGCATGAAGAAGGCTTTGAGCAAAGTGTGCTTGGTCTGATGTCCCTGAGACCACCACTAATCCCTCTGTAGTCCCTGCCTTAGGATCATGAACAACAACATTTGCACCTGATACCTGTTTGTTTCGGTTTATAAACTACATTCAGATTAAGTCTATCAAAACAATCGTCCTTCGGATGGATACATATTTTGATGAGTTACGACGTACCTGCTTGATGTAGTTCAGGTTACTGCAGTTGTCACCATAGACATGGCCTAAGTATGCTTGAGGAACCACAATCTCCACATTTGCGCTTGTCATTGCCAGATTCTCGCTGCCAATGGGCTCATTTCTCAAAGCAAACCCGTGGTTCACATCAGGAACCATACCACCCGGATGGCCCTCGATAGGTGGCTGGTAATTGACAAATATTAAATTAGAAAAACAAAAAATGGCAGAAACAGACAGAAAAATAAACATTGCGCTGTGACCAAACTATCATACACAGATTGATTTCACGTACCTGTGGGGTCCAAGACATTGGAGAAGGTGGCCTGTCAAATCCAGGACCATGACAATGCCTCTCTGTATCATATGGAAAAAGTAGACATAATCAAGAGCTGAGATAGATGCACGTATCAACTGTTGACCATGAGTTGGGATCTGAACAAAAATACCATGGAATGGTCCTACTGGAGAATGGTACCGATCTGGTGAAGCTGGATATGGCCTCGGTCCAAACGGAGGAGGAGGTTCTGGATACGGACCCATGAACGGCGGAGGTGGACCACCCATTCCTTGAAAGGGAAGTCTTCCCGGAAACATCGCCTCCCGAAGCCTTGTTGTTATTTGGAACAAAGCATCTTGAACAGTCTTCAAATTGCCAATGATCTGCAAATGCAACCAAGTGTGGTCAATTACAAATTAAAAAACTGTTTTGAGTTGAGAAACTTATCGAATCTATATACTATATCTAATTACCTGCACAATCTCATCATGTTGAGATTCATACTTTGTAGCTTGATCTTTCGCAAAGACGCGGATGCTAGCACCTGTCGCTCTCCTCATTTCACTTATTACATGACCACCTTTACCCAATAAACGTCCTATGAATGGTGAATGTACAAGAAGCCGAGCAACAACTGCAGCACTAGGTTCAAATCCAATCTCAACGATTCTATTATGCACACGCATCACAGCATCTTGGGCAAGAGAGTGCCTTCTCTCCAAGTTCTACAACAATGCGAGAGCCACAACATTAACAGATGAGACAAAACGTCAATGATAATACTACGTAAACCATTCCTTGGATCAAACTCACATACCTCTCGTGCAGATATCACAACAATCCGCTCCTCTGTATCATGAGTCGGATCCGACACCTTGATTGATGCACCGGTTTCGTTTTGCAGAGATTTAACCACGGCTCCACCTTTCCCTATCAAGCTTCCAACTTTATCAGCCGGACACAGCAGTCTAAATGCAACCTCCTCTTCAACAACCGGTCTATTAAAAGGTCCAACGTCTTCAGGCATTGGATTAGGAGGAGGATGATCCCATTGATGATACTCCATAGAATGATAATCTGGCGGATAACCAGGCTGCATAAATGGACCTTCGTCCCAAGTTGGAGGTGCACCACTCTCTTGAAGAGAGTTTGTAATCAACAAAAGCGCCTTCTTTACAGTCGAGAACTTTCCAGACATCTTCATACAAAAAAACCAAAACCAAATCAGCTAAAGACTCAAACTTTGAATTGCCACAACGATACAACTTGTATTTACCTGAATGACAACATCTCCAGGGAAAGCACAAGGAGGAATCTGATCAGTAGAAGCAATCCTAACAGTAGCTCCACTATCCTCTCTAATCATCTGCATCATCTTCCCTCCTTGACTCATCAAGAAATCAACTTGATTGCCTCTTACAATCATCCTACACAAACCTTCGCACTCACCTTTGTCCAATTCAGTACCGTCAGCAGAAGCAGCTTCATCACCAAACACTATTCTCTCCAACACCCTAACTAAAGCCATCTGTCCAGAAGACGGCGCTTCCTCTTGGGCTACTACACACTCACTCCCTTGCTCCTGCTTCGTCTCCTCGGAACTAGGGTTTTCCGAATCACACGCATTTGGCTCTTCCTTCTTCGAAAAATCTTTCCTTTCGCTCGGCGCGATGATCAACACTACGCGCTCTTCTGAAGGAACGGGAATGTCATCGATGACGCGGATTTTCGAACCGGTTACAGATTGAAGGTGGCGAATTACGGAACCGCCCTTTCCGATTATTGCACCAGTTCTTGAAGCGGGACATAGCAGACGGAACTGTACAGACTCCCCCGTCGCCGTCGTTGTCGCCGGACGCTTGGAGGAACAGAATTCCATTTTAGCCGAAGATACTAAACGCCGCCGTTTTAAAAATGTTCGTCAAATGCTTATAATCCGTATTATCTCTCCGGTTTGATTCAATTTCGGTTTAATTCGGTTTAGCAAACACGTTTTATGTATGCAAAGTTTTCTCCTTTTCTTCTTCATCCTCTTACTCTCTCCTCTATCATCATATCTCTCTCTCTCTCTCTCTCCCTCTTGATCAGATTCATTCTCTTCTTAAAATATACATGGAAGCTACAGTCTTTACTTCATTATACGTTTCCACTTTACCAAAAACAAAGGCTGTCTTCAACCCGAGTCCACCTGCTCTATCTTCGTCTTCTTGTTGGCTCTGCAATTCGCAAGCCAAGCGAATCACCAAACTGAGACTTAAAGATGGATCGAATCGTAATGGGATTCTTCGTCTACATGCTCTGTTTCACAACGAGGAGGGACCAAGTGAAAGCCAAGATAAATTGGCAGACAATAATGGGTTTGAGCTTTTACCCATGAGACCTCAGGTTTGTTTTTTTCCTTATTTGTAATTTTTTCAGTAGTATGACTAGAGGAGGTTATCAAGAAGACCTGTGAATATGATCTTGTTTTGTCAGAGAATGTGGGTTTCAGTCAAAAGACACTAACTTTGTGTTGTCATGCGAACTTTTGTGAAGTATTGAGCTTTTGATTAATGCAAACCTGAACTTGTAGTTGATGATAATGGGGTCGTCTTTTGTCTAATAGTATTGTGGATTTCCGTTAAAGACACTATCTTTATGACGTTATGCGGAAGTTTTGTGAAGTATGAGTTTTTAACTGAACTTGAAGTTGATGATAATGGGGTCGTCTTTTGTCTAATAGTCTGTGGAGTTCAGTTAAAGACACTAATTTTATGATGTTATGCGGTTTATGCAATACCTGAACTTGTAGTTGATTCTGTTGGCATAAGATTGATTTGCTTCTTTATGTGTGTTTCTAAAGGAAAAATTTGGAAGTAACCGAAATGATGTTATGCTAAGTTTTGTGAAGTATTGAGCTGTTAATTAATGCAAAACCTGAACTTGGAATTGATGATAATGGGGTCGTCTTTTGTCTAACAGTATGTGGATTTCAGTTAAAGACGCTAGTTTTATGATGTTATGCTAAGTTTTTGAAGTATTGAGCTCTCGATTGATGCAAAACCTGAGCTTGTAGTTGATTCTGTTGGCATACGATTGATTTGCTTCTTTATGTGTGTTTCTTAAGGAAAAATTAGGAAGTAACCGAAATGGTCAAAAGGATAATGACAACATAATTGATGTGGAGACATCTCTTGCACTTCCTCATGGTGGAGGAACTCGAGCTGGGCTGTTCAGAACCCCGATTTCCGGTGGTGTTCAGAACGCAACCTCTGCTCATGATTTACCTCGACCTGCTTTAGCTGTTAGGAACTTGATGGAGCAGGTAAAAGGTTTGTGACATCATTTCAACTATTTTACTTTTTTACGGTTGATGAGCAAAAGATGTTAAATTTTCTTGTATCTATTTTTGTTTTGGTGTTTATGATTTCAAGGCCAGGTTTGCTCATCTATGCACAGTGATGTCTAAAATGCACCATCGCAGAGAAGGGTACCCCTTTGGATCTTTGGTAGATTTTGCACCTGATCCTATGGGACGTAAGTCTTTTTCCCCTCGACTGTCTCTCTTTGTATATTTTGTTTTATGTGTGTTTGACAGCGGCTTCTACTTCTTCTTCTTCTTTTCTTGCTAGACCCAATATTTTCATTTTCACCGTTGGCTATTCACACTCGCAATATCTTAGCTGAACCTAGATGCACCCTCGTTGTTCAGGTAAACATTATCGATCAACTTGACGAGTAGATTGGTGGTTATTCCCTTTTTATGTTCGTTGAAGTTGAAGTTGGTTTTGCAGATACCCGGATGGAGTTGCTTATCGAATGCAAGAGTTACATTATTCGGCGATGTCTACCCATTGCCAGAAAATGAGCAAGTGAGTGTCTCTTTTTAATCGCATGAGCTGAGTAATACATGAAACGGTTCCTGGGTAACACCTTTACTTGTTCTGGATTTCCAGGAATGGGCCCATAAACAGTATATGGCCAAACATCACCAAGGACCTTCCCAACAATGGGGAAACTTTCACTATTTTAGAATGCAGAACATAAGGTTTCTTTCTTCTTATTCATATTTAGCCACGCCATAGTTTAAATATCGCAACATAACAACAATCTGAAATTTGTTTTCTCAGTGATATATATTTCATTGGAGGGTTTGGCACTGTCGCGTGGATCAATGTCAATGAGTACGAGGCGCTTCAACCAGATAAGATAGCTGTTGATGGAGGCGAGCAAAATTTGAAAGTCAGTTTAACTTATTTTTAAACGCTTTCATAATTGAGAGCCTGCTTAGTGACTCAATGTGGAAGTTTTGTTTCATTCTGAATAATGTTAGGAACTAAATGGCATCTTCTCAAAGCCACTTAGAGACTTATTGTCTACTGAATCCGAGGTAGACGATGCTGCTATCATTTCTATAGACAGCAAAGGGATCGATATAAGAGTTCGTCAAGGTGCTCAGGTAATCTCATTATATAATAACAAATTTAGAACCTTTCTACAGTGTTTCTGCAACATAGTGGTTTTCTCAGTTTCTCTGTATACTCAATTTGTTACACTTATGCAGTTTAACATACAAAGGCTAGCCTTTGAGAAAAGCCTTGGTGTTGAGACCTTAGAAGAGGCCAAATCTGCACTGTGGAAAGTGATAGAGAAGGGCAAGTTGCAAAATTTTCAGAAATAATTTCAGGTTTGATGAATTTGCAGAAAAGGCTTGTACGTTTGATGAACTTGCGAAAATGGTACAAACACTTTGAATGAAGGAAGGGAACCTGGTGTAAAATTTGCCGGGTCAATTTTGCTTTCTCATTACAATTAAATTAAATGGTGATAAGAAAAATGTTATTATGATACAAGATACGAGCCATGACTAGAAAAGAACTGTCTACATGATACAGGATCGTATGAAAATACAATTATTGGAATATATGGCCATAAATGGATGTTCTCATAAACATCAGGGCGTAATTAAGTTTTAAAAAGTTTGAAATTTGTCACACTGGGAGAAAAAAAAAAGCTATTTACTGAAATACAGGGCCAAAAACAAAGGTTCTCTGAAATATCGAGCGTTAATTAATAAGATTTAAATTTGTGAAAAATGCAATTTATTGGAATATAAAGTTTGAAAAAAGAGGGTGGTAAAAAGTTTGTAATTTGTTATACTGGAAGAAAGTGCAATGTATTGAAATATAGGGGTTAAAATAAAGAGATTGTCATAAAATTTTGGGGTGTTTCGAAAGTCTCCAAAAGTTTGAAATTTGTGCGGGCATTTTTAATCCGAAGGGAGAGAGAGCTAAATGTCGAAAGAGAGAAAAAGCCAAAAAGGAAGGATTTTTAGTTTTTTTACCGTTAATAGTAAGCACTAAGCAGTGACAGTGACGATACCTGAAGGTTTTATAGTCAAGATCATGTTCAGGTAAGTGAGCTGCCTCTAAGTGTTTCAGAGGGTCTTGTAAACCATAGGATTTAGTAATGTCCGGTTCAATTGGTTTATGTTTAATATCGGTTCTCTCTCTCTGGTTTAGTTGCACGCTTGTGGTATGTGCACGCATGAGGTATATAGGTTGTTATATCGTTGTAAACAGGATAGATTAAGCTCTCTCTGGTTGTGAGCTATCAAGTCCGTTAGAGAGAGATCGATAAGCTTGTAACTGGCGAAGTTTCTCGCCGGAAGTTAGTGAAACGCTGCAGGTCTCTGCAGCCCCGGTGAGTTATAGCTCTTCCTCTTGTTTGAGGAAGGAGGTGAACACCGGGTAAACAAACTCTTGTGTTCTTTCGATTCTTGAGCTCGTTGGTAGATCGAGAGAGAGAGAGAGACGAAGTAAGAAGTGATTAGATTTGTTGGCACAATACCAACAATCATCATTCCCAATAATTCTCACCAATAATCCGATTTCCTCCCATGGCGGCGGAATCAACCAGAAACCCATCTCCGCCGTCTACTTCTCCATCCTCTCAAAGCCCAATAACCAACTTAGCCGATGACCATCTCTTCAACATCTTGATTCTTCTCCCCGTGGATTCAATCCTCTCTTTCTCCATGACCTCCAAGAGATACAAGTCTCTAGCTTTCTCCGACAGTCTCTGGGAAGCTCTCTGCGAACGAGAATGGGGCCCACAATCTGTCGATGTCTTAAAGTCTTCGTCTTCCTCTTCTTCTTCTTCTTCACGAGATGGGTACTCATGGATGATGATGTTTCAGCGAGTTTATAAGATGGATTCTGTTTGCTGTCAGAGAATCTCAGACCCAGATGATGATGAGGAGGAGCCTCCTTCTTCGTTTCCGATCCCTAGAGCTTCTCATTCTCTCAACTTCGTTAATGATCATCTTGTTCTCTTTGGTGGAGGTTGTCAAGGAGGTTAGCTAAATCATCTTCTGAGCTCGTACTTTGTTGAAAGCATTCGACTTTCGATATGATCCACTCGTTTGTGTGGTTACTTTTCGTTTGCTTGATGAGTGTGTTAAGCACACGCCATTTCTTCGTAGTTCGATTAGAGAGTTGCTTCTATCAATTTGAGATCTTTGTGTATATTGCTTTGTTTTTTCTTTCAGGACGCCATCTTGATGATACATGGACAAGTTATGTTGATAAGAGCAATCAAAACACGATGAAATGGAAAAAAGTCGTGTCAGGGACTCCAACTGGGAGATTTGGACACACCTGCGTTGTTATAGGCGAGCATCTACTCTTATTTGGAGGCATAAACGACCGTGGAGAGCGGTTAAACGATACATGGATTGGTCAAGTCTCTTACCAGGAGAGACTCTCTTGGAAACTCCTCGATGTTGGACCTTTGCAGCGGCCTCGTCCTCCTCCTCGTGGTGCTCATTCTGCTTGTTGTATTGCAGTGAAGAAGATGGTTGTTCACGGAGGAATCGGTTTGAACGGAGTCAGACTAGGAGACACGTGGATTCTAGAACTTTCCGAGGATTTTACTTCAGGGACATGGCACATGGTGGAGTCTTGTCAATCACCACCACCACGCTCGGGACATACTTTGACCTGCATTAGAGAAAACCAAGTGGTTCTGTTTGGAGGCAGAGGATTAGGATATGATGTGCTTGATGATGTTTGGATCTTGGATATTCAAGAACAGTGTGAAGAAAGATGGGTACAGATCTTCTACGATTTCAAGGATGTTCCTGAATATGCATCGTTGCCTCGGGTTGGTCACTCGGCGACTCTTGTATTGGGAGGTCGGATCTTGATTTATGGAGGTGAAGATTCTTATAGGCACAGGAAAGATGATTTCTGGACATTGGACGTTAAAACCATTCCTTCTTCAGGTTTGCAGCCACCTGGAGTTAGTTTAAATGGATCATCAGTGTGGAAAAAGCTTGAGCGGATCTCATATGGACCAAAGAGCAGGTCTTTTCACCGCGCCTGCGCTGATAGTTCAGGGAGATTTGTATATGTGTTTGGTGGAATGGTTGATAGTCTTCTGCAGCCCGCAGCATCGTCTGGTCTAAGGTTTGATGGAGAGCTTTTCATGGTGGAGCTTGTTCTTGGCTTCTCTGATCTAGACAACCAACAAATACCTGTAAAAAGCTTGTAATAGTGGTGGTTCCTTCTTTTGTTAAAATAGCAGGTTTTGTATAAGAACCATATTGATAAAACCAGAAATGAAACACACGAAGGTGTGTGGAAATTGGAACTTTCTATATAGATTCTGATTCAGTTTACAATATACAAATTGCCATTACAGGAGATGTATATATGTAATGCATGGACTTGTTTGAATTACGCTCAACGAATGCAAATATAGTGTGATCTGGCATTGCTCGTCTCATGGGTTGAGTATTAGTTTGGTTCTCCACATCTCGCCAATGACCTTCCTCGGGGCGGGATCATCTGGACCTTTGTCTCTTTGTCCAGAGGTGAAGTATATATGTCCGTCCCAATACCCAACCAGCGTTGTTTTCACACGGTATGGTAACTTACCAATCACATACCATTTCTGTAAACAAATGGCAAAATCATCAGTGAATACACGTTTTCAATCACGAATCTTGGATGGCTTTGAGCATTAAGGATTTCGGATTTTACCAATGTATTTAAGTTGAACTGGAAGATTTCACCGACGAGAACCATCTTTTTGGTTTCAGGATGCTTTTCTGTTGTGCCTCCAACGATTACAATAGAGTTATTAACCACTTTCCAAGCAAACTCAATATGAGAATCGGGTTTTGGCATCGGTGGCATAACTTTCCATTTCATTTCCCCATCCAACATGTAGACATCACTGAATACCACCTGAACCAAGGTTGAAAGAATCATGATACAGAGCTTGATTAACGAAAATACTAGCTTGATTTTCTCGTCTAAGATATTAATCCAATACCTCCAGACGGCGTGAGCATTTGAAGATGGGAGATCCAGGTTTAGCCATGAAATCACCCTCTTGACCACCAATTACAAACAGTCGATCATCCACTACTACACATGCCCTAAAACAGCAAACAAAACCAAATGCTTTCAGATTTCATTTGGTGGGATATTTTACCGGCAATATCTTGTTCAAAGATCATTGAAATATAATAACCTGTGAGGTCCTCCGCGAGGGATTGGAACTTCACTTCTCCACTCATTTTCCAACGGTTTGCCATCTTTAACCGCGATGCTCCAATGTTCAAGTCCTGGAGTGAACCGATTCTCCTTGCTTCCACCCATCACGTGGAGTCTTCCTCTCCAAAGCTGAGTAGGCGGTGCATACCTGAATGTTATAAACACGTTATTCATTTCTTTCTCTCAAGATTGAACAACATCCAAAAGAAAAACACAGAGCATCATGTTTTGGTATCTACTTGTTTCACAGTACCTAGGAACTGGTAAAGGAACAAAGTCACTCCATGTGTTTGTATCAGTATCAAGCACAAATGTTTTAGATGTAGGACCTCTGCATTGTGGACCAAACTGACCCGTAACAATGTAAATGTATCTCCCATCAGTTACCATCCCTAAATGAGAATGCGCCATCTCTTTAGGCATATCGAATCTTCCTCCCCACGAGTTATCAGTGAAGTTGTAGATATCTACATGTGAATGCACAAGATCAATGGTTCCATATCCAGCAAAGACATACAGAAGATCCCTAATCTGAATGGCAGCTCCATCAAGACGAGGCACAGGTGAAGCTTTCATCTTCTCCCATTTCAGTTCAGGAGCTGGCAAATCTTGAAATGTTGCAGATAGTTTCCTTTCCTTCACACTCTTCTCCTTATTCTTCTTCTTTGTATCTTTCTCCTGAAAGCAGCAAAACAGAGTAAAAAAGTCACCTTCTTGAAGCTAGAAATTACTAATCTTGGCTAATTCCCTTATGTCCAGATCTAATTTGCATCAATAAGAGATCAGGACTAGAAGAATTTTTAACTTACATTGATATTCTGGTCGGAAGAAACCACTGTCGTAACGGAGGAGGGAAGAGATGTACCGGCGGACCAATACGAAACAGCGGCGGAGGAGAATGGGTGAGAAGTAGCCCAGAGAAAGTCGGCAATGAGTCCGGTAGCTAGAAGCGCGATGCACGAAACCAACACTAGTCTCCCGTACTTCTGTTTCTTCGCCATATCTCTTCTAAATTGACATAACCCTTTCTAGGGTTTCACGAGTTTCGCTTAAATTTGAAACCTTTTTGGTTTTTCAGACGAAGTTAGTGAAGAATGTCGGATCTTGTCTTGATTGATCTCCGAAGTCCTCTGTTTCACATTTAAATATGTTTTGATTAAACCAACAGAAACCAAATTAATTCAATTGAACCATACCGGAAATTAAAATGTCTACCCAAACCGGTCATAAAGTTTACTACTCGTTGAGTTCAAACAAAAGATTCACCTCCAACAGGAGAGAGAGATTATTCAGATACATAACTAAACTAAAACACACAAAACATCATAAAGATTTATGTCTAACTAATAAGTCATTTCTCAAATGATGCAAAAGAGCAAAATAAATCACACCATCGGATTGATAATGTGTGACACTGTTGTTTTTGTTTCCATGAGATCCTAAGCGCCAACTCCATCTTTGGCCTGGTTTCTTTCTGTGGTATTCCATTCTCTAATCTTTGCCAAAGTCTTCTCTACCTTCATCATACGTGTCTCTAGAGTCAATGCCAGCTCATCTATTGCGAGATTTCTCTGCTTCAATCTTTCATCATCATCATCTTTTTTTTCAATGGATCTCTGCTTTTCTCCATTTTCATGGACAAAACACTCTTTTTCCTTGGTTCCATCAGCGACTATAGTCTTTATTTCCTTTGTTCCATCACCGACCGTACTCTTCTTCTTCTCAGCATAGATTCGTTTTACATCAACTTCATCATCACAGTTTTGCTTTGTCTCGGGTAGTGGCACAGCAATGTCTACTACTTCTACGTCAGCACCGAGAAGAGGATCTGAAGAGTTGTTTTCATTAGCTTCGCTTCCAGTTTCTTCATTTTCTTCACTCCTTTGCTTGATTTCTAGGAGTGCTACAGTTTCATCTTTACTAGTAAGCTTTTGACAAATTAATGAATCACTGTCATCCGCCTCAAGTCTATTACTTTTTTTTCCAAGTGATTCAGAAGCATCTCGTACACTTTTCTCTCTAGATCTGATCATCTCAGCTGTAGTAATGTTATCATAACAATCCTCACGAGCTCGCTTCTCTCCCAAATGCTCACTCTTTCTCTCCACTAAATCCTTCTGAAACAGCTCATTACCTGGCACTTCTCTTGAAGCTGATCCACCGCAATTTACTATCTCGTACCTCACATTTGTCGTTGTTCTAAGATATCTAGACCTTGTGAGTTTTTCAGTGAACCCTTCTTCCAGCTTTTGAAGTACTTCGCTTAATGGCAGTACCTTAGAAGGATCTGAAGAGCAGTTTTCATCAGATAGGCACAGAGCTGTATTCTTCTTTCTAAGTCTCATTACTTGAGCAATGCTGAGGCTATCATCACCTTCATCGTTCTCTGATGGAACCTGCGTCTGATAACAAACCATATTACTCTCATCGTTATCTGATGGAACCTGCGTCTGATAACAAACCATATTACTCTCATCGTTCTCACAAACTTGCTTCGTTAACTTCCGTCTCTTAGAACCTGAAGGAACAGAATCAGATGTATCATCATCACTTACGGTGTTTCTTGGTGTCAATGACTCATCTAATTCAAAATCTGGATTCTCCTTGGGAGAACGCTGAAACTCTAGAGATGAATTCCACCACTCACAGAACATTAGACAAGGAGCACAACTCAAGTTTGTCGGTAAACGGTGTCATGTTGAAGTCTCTAATGTGGTCTTTCAAGAGAGTTAGCTCTGCATACAAGTGAGCAAGAACAGCTGGAGCAAGAGCAATCCTAGTGCCTCTTGAAAGATGAACAGCAATAGGCATAATATCTTGATTAATATGATGATAGCGAGATGGAAATACAAAATAGCTTAGCCACAACACAAGGAACGCCACATTCTCAAGCTCATCCCCACTATCCCTGAATTTCTCCATCCACACTGGTTGAGTTACGAAACCGATTTTAGATTTTTTCTTCATATTGAGACATTCTTTCTCCAATTTCCCCAATATCTTCTCTCCTGAGCTATCCAAAGTAGCAAAAACCGGTGAACCCAAAACAGAGAAACCGAAAAGCACCATAACGTCTTCAAGTGTTATGGTTGCTTCACCCCAAGGGAAAACAAAAGTTTGAGTGTCAGGACACCAGTTCTCAGCAATACCCAGGACGACATTTGTGTCTTTACGGATATTCTTTGTAGATGCCAAAAGTGCTTGGAAAATCCCTGCCTTTTCCCATGTGGGTTTGTGTAAAGAAGACATTTTTCTAGCCCAAGACTTGAAAGCTGAGCTCGCCATTCTCCACCCACTGAAGAAAACATTCAAAGATAGCGCCTTTGAGTCCGGAGGAGAAGATTCTGAACGGTTTTTACGAGGAGGCATAGCTTCAGATCCATCAATGGAGGTGGTGAAACAGAGTTTGTCAAAAAAAGTTTATTTTTTCCCAAAGAAACGACGATGAAGATGAAGTTTTGTTCTCTTCTCTCTCTCTTTCTGGAGAAGACGAAGATGGAAGAGAAAGTTTTGTTTTTTTTTCTCTTTCGCACTTTATTTATTTATTTAACGTTTGAAGAAAGTCAGAAATGATGTTGCAGACTTGTAGAGGTGATGGAGCTGGAATGCAACCTTTCCTTTTAAGGTAATTTGAAAAATAAACTAATTAATTAAAGGTCTCATCAGTAAGATATTTATCTTCTGGGAAAAAATTGATTCTTTTTTAAATGCTCCACGGTTTGGCAGTTTGTGACGTTGTCTTTATCTCTCTTATGAGCGTAAGAAGAATACTACAAAAAAGAGTGATTTTCTTCTTTATAATAGTGACACATTTTTACAGTTGAGCATTTGAATTGTGCTTACCTAATTGAACCTGGATGGACTTTACTGACCACAGAGAAACTGATTCAAGGAAATCAAAACCAAAATTCCATGGTTGACTACAAGTTTCTTATTTTCCATTGGGACCTCTTTAGTGTCTCTGCACCTAATGCACAAGTATTGATATCCTCATTTTGATATTTCCTTCCAACACTAACACAATAAAGCTATGCATATGAAAAATGGCAAAAGAAATCACAGCAAAAGATTGCTAATGTGAGACACTGTTGTTTTGCTTACTTGATCCTCTTGAAAAAGAATCAGATCAAATGGTTAAAGACAAACAGAAACTTCAGTTTTTGATCCGGTTTTCCATTACCAATACATATAAAGATCATGATTCCAAATCTGATAGATCTTTTAAATACTTAACTAAAACACACTAATATAAACATCATCAAGCTTTGTGTCATGATAAGTATCTGTTACATTGTTGCATTGTTTCAGATCATATAGTTCAGACACAATTAGCTAATGCAGAAACTCCTCTGGTTTTTATCTGGTTTATTCTGGTTTTCCATTCTCTAATCTTTGCCAGAGTATTTTCTACTTTGATCATACGTGCCTCTAGATTCAATGCTAGCTCATCTATTGCAAGCTTTTTCTGCTTCAATCTTTCATCATCATCTTTCTTCGAATTGGATTCCTGCTTTTCCCTATCTTCATGGAGTAAACACACTGCCTTATTGGTTCCATCACCGACCACAGTTGTCTTCTTCTCTGCGTTAGTTCCATTTACATCAAGCTCAACATCACAGCCATAGTTTTGTGCCTCTGCTGGTGACACAACAATGTCAGCAACTCCTCCGTTAAAACAAGTAGGAGGATCTGAGGAGTTGTTTCCATCAGAGGGGATCAGAACCATAATCTTCTCTGCTTTGCTTCCAGTTTCTTCTTCATCATTCTCTTCACTCCATTGATCTACTTCCTGTGGTGCTACAGTTTCATCATCTTGGGAAGCAAGCTTTTGACAAATCCCTGAATCATTGTTATCCACCTCAAAATGACTTCTTTTTCCAAGTGTTTCAGATTCATCAAGCTTTATCTGCTTCGATCTTTCATCATCATTATTATCATTGGGTCTCTGCATTTCTCCATTTTCATGGACCAAACACTTTACTTCCTTAGTTTCATCATCGACCATAGTCTTCTTCTCTGCATTGATTCCATTCACATCAACCTCATCATCACATCCAAAGTTTTCTCTTGCCTCTGGTGGTGATACAATGTCAACTACTCCAACGTTACCACCAAGAGGAGGATCCAAAGAGTTATTTTCATCAGATGGGATCAGAACTGGAGCCTCCTCTGCTTCACTTCTTTCTTCCTCATCATTTTCTTCACTCCTTGGCTCTATCTCTTGTGGTGCTACAGTTTCATCAGCTTCAGAAGCAAGCTTTTGAAAAATCCTTAAATCATTGCTACCCTCCTCACGTCTCCTACTTTTTCCAAGTGATTCAGATTCATCTCCTCCAATTTTCTTTCTAGATTTGATTGACTGATCAATGGTTATATCATCATGACAATCCATAAGATTCTCATCATCATCCTCACGAGCTCGCTTGCATCTCTCGTTTCTCAAATGCTCACTTGTCCTCTTTGCTAACTCCTTATGAAACAACTCACTAAGTGGCACTTCTACTGAAACTGATGCACCCCAATCACCAGTCTTGTATTTCTTTATCTCAGATCCCATATGTTTCGCTGTTCTGCGCTTCCTACATCTTGTGAGTTTTGCAAGAAACCCTCCCGACTTCTCAAGCACTTGACGCAATGACAGTACCTTAGGAGATACATCATCATCAGAAAAATCATCTGGATTTCTTGTATCAAAAGTTTTGGTCGCCTCTGAAGAACCCAAAAACTTTGAGACTGACTTTACCCACCAGTCTCTGTATCTTGCAGTAACAAAAGTTGTAGCTAGACGAGAAGGCACGTATAGCTTTAGACCATCAACAGACCTGTTGTAATCATCCCATGCCTCCTTTTCGGTGAAGTTACTGTGATGAGTAACCAAACCAGGAAGATCTTGACTCAACCCGAATTGCATTGCCACTCGATTCGGATAGTAATACTGAACAAAACCAATCCCAACAAGCTGAGAACTCCTCACACATCGAGCAAAGGAAACAAACTCATCGTCAAGATCGTCATCAACAGTCATCCACATAGCTTCCTTAGGGTAAGACCGAGGAGGGTTCCAATTCTGTAAAGGTTTACTGTATGGCCGCCAAACAAAGTCATCAAAACTCAAACTCTCCACCTCTTCATCTCTCGTATTTAAACAGCCCCATCGAGCAATTCTCGGTTCACCTTTTCTTATCTCTCTATGTTGTGATCTTATGTTACTGAATCTCTCCCACGCCCAAACTTGGACTAGCTTAAACAGCGACTTTATACTGAGATATTGATTAGACTTTTCAATAGCAAAAGCTTGAATTTGACCCAAATCTCTGTATATACTTGCGAGAACAGCAGGAGCAAGAGCAATCCTTTCACCTCTAGCTAAACGAACAGCAATTGGGAACACATGTCTCGAAATAGAACGCCGAGCCTTATCTGGAAACACCAAATGAGAAAGCCACATCGCTAGAAAAGCTTCATGCTCCAACGAATCATCTCTATCTCTGAAACTCAAAACCCATTTTGCTTGACTCACGCCGCAATCTCTACTCATAGTCTCTGCCCTTACTTTCTTCAGCTTCTCTACAGAATCTCTCATCTCTGAGCTTTCTAAAGGGGCAAAAACAGGAGAACCCAAAACGGAAAACCCTAGAAGCATCATCACATCCTCAAGCGTTATCGTTGCTTCACCCCAAGGAAAGATGAATGATTTCGTCTCAGGACACCATCTCTCAACGAGAGCTGAAAGCAGAGACGGGTGTTTATGGACTCTGTATGTTGATGCCTTGATTGCTTCAAAGATCCCAGCTTTTCTCCAAATGGGTTCATGCAAAGTTTCCATCTTTCGAGCCCATGATCTGAATTTACCGTTGGGAAACAAAAACCCAGCGAAAGAGATTTTACAAAATGAGTCTTTTAGATCTGTTGAAGAAACAGAGGGACGGTTACGAGGGAGCTTGGCTACAGGACCATCAATGGAAGTAACATAGGGTTTTAGGAAATGGGTTTTCATCAAGCAAGGATCTTTGTGTTTTTCTGCACTCGAATTCTGTTCCATCATCAAGAACGAAGATGAGTAAAGTGTGAAAACGCTATTTTCTTTTCTTCTTCTAATACGCAGAAGAAAATCAGAATTGTTTTTTTTAAATTTGTTATATAAAGTTTTTGAATTTTGACAGTCAAGCCTGAAAGAAATTGTGTCAAAAGTTGCAGGTGCTGACGTTGAGTGTAGCTGAATATAGCAATTAGAAAACAAAATCTAAAATAAACAAAATTCTCATAAATGAACCGAAAAGGAAGTGAAGCAGTGTTTAACATCCAAAAGAAACTTTTTCTTTATTAAAATCTCATTTTTTGCAGTTTTTGAAGTGATAGATGATGATCTAACAGTAATTAATTAATTGTGATCAGAGTTTATAGAAACTTATTACAAGTATTTTGAATTTTTGATCATTTGGTTCGGTTCAGATTTATGTCCTGGTCTGGTTGGTATTTGATAATCCGAAGTTCCAAACCCTGTGTTACTCGTCTCGTTGGTTGATAGACCATGTACATCAAGCTCATCATCACAAGTTTGCATTGTCTCTGGTGGTGATACAACAATGCCAGTTTCCCCACTAAAACCAACAAGAGGACTTGAAAAGGTGTTCCCATCAGATGCGCTTAGCACCAAAATTCTTCCTGCGTTGCTTCTTGAATCTTGTTAAGGAGAGAATTTCAAACTCAAGACGCAGATGAGAGAAGCCTTTTCCCCATTTTTGGGTTTTAAATACTAAATACACTCACATCACGTCATTAAGCGAAATTACAGGTCACAAGATTATGCAAAAGAGCAAAAGATTGATATGTGATATTGTTGTCTTCTTTCAGATCAGAACGTTTTAGACACAATTAGCTTTTAGCAGAAACTCCAGCTTATATATGGTTTCTTCTGGTTTTCCAATTCCTAATCGTTGCCAAAGTCTTCTCCACCTTCATTAAACGTGCCTCTAGATTCAATGCTAGCTCCTCTGTTGCAAGCTCTGTTGCAAGCTTTCTCTGCTTCAATCTCTCATCTGCTTCCTTTTCATTGAGTCTCTGCTTTTCTTCATCTTCATGGAGCAAACACTCTGCTTCCTTGGTTCCATCATCGACCATACTCTTCTTTTTCTCTGGATTATTACCTCCATTTACATCAACTTCATCAATACAGGCTTCTCCTGCCTTTAGTGGTAGCAGAACCGTAATCTCCTCCACTTCGCTTTTAGTTTCTTCTTCATCATTCTCTTGTTTCCGTTTCTCTATTTCTTGTGGTGCTCCAGTTTCATCATCTCCAGAAGCAAGCTTTTGAAAAATCCTTAAATCATTGTTATCCTCCTCACGTCTCCTTAAATCCATAGCCTTCTTCTCTGCATTGATTCCATTCACATCAACCTCACCATCACAGCCACAGTTTTGTCTCGCCTCTGGTGGTGACACAACAACGTCAACTACTCCAACTTTACCACCAAGAGGAGGATCTGAAAAGTTGTTTTCATCAGATGGGCTCAGAACCGCAGCCTCCTCTGCTTCGCTTCTTTCTTTTTCATCAGTCTCTTCACTCCTTAGCTCTATTTTTTGTGGTGCTACAGTTTCATCATCTCCAGAAGCAAGCTTTTGTAAAATCCTTAAATCATTGTTTTTTTCCTCACGTCTCATACTTTTTCCAAGTGATTCAGATTCATCTCCTCCAGTTTTCTTTCCAGATTTGATCAACTGAGCAATGGTAATATCAACATAAGAATCCATACGACTCTCATCATCATCCTCACGAGCTAGCTTGCGTCTCTTGTTTCTCAAATGCTCACACTCCCTCTTCGCTAACTCCTTGTTAAACAACTCACTAAGTGGCAGTTCTAGTGAAACTGATGCACCACAATCACCAGTCTTGTATTTCTTTATCTCAGATCCCATATGTCTCGGTATTCTAAGCTTCCTAGATCTTTTGAATTTTGCAGGAAACCCTCCTCCTAACTTCTGAAGAACTTGACTTAATGGCAGTACCTCAGGAGATGCATCATCACCAACAGTTGGTTCTTCAGAGCTCAGAAACTCTGAAACTGATTTCAACCACCAGTCTCGGTATCTTGCAGTAACAGAAGTTGTAGCCAGACGACAAGGCACATATACCTTTAGACCATCAAGAGACTTGTTGTAATCATCCCATGACTCCTTTTCTGTTGAGTTGCTATGATGAGTAACCAAACCAGGAAGATCTTGACTCAACCCGAATTGCATTGCCACTCGATTCGGATAGTAATCCTCAACAAAACCAATCCCAACAAGCTGAGAACTCCTCACACATCGAGCAAACGAAACAAACTCATCATCAAGACTGTCATCAACAGTCACCCACTTAGCTTCTTCAAGATAAAACCGAGGAGGGTTCCAATTCTTTAAAGATTTAGCATAAGGCCGCCAATTGAAATCATCAAAGCTAGATCTCTCATTCTTGTCATATCTATGTTTCTGAAAAACCCATTGAGCAATTCTAGGTTCTCCCTTTTGTATCTCTCTAGGTCGTGGTCTTATGTTCTTGAATCTCTCCCATGCCCAGAGTTGCACTAACTTCAACAGAGACTTGTGTCTAAACCTTTGATGACAAGACTTACCTCCCGCAGTGGCACAGATTCGACCTAAATCTCTATACAAGCTTGCGAGAACAGCAGGAGCAAGAGCAATCCTTTCACCTCTAGCTAAACGAACAGCAATTGGGAACACATGTCTCGAAATAGAACAACGAGCCCTATTTGGAAACACCAAATGCGAAAGCCACATCGCAAGAAAAGCTTCATGCTCCAACGAATCATCTCTATCTCTGAAACTCAAAACCCATTTTTTTAGACTCACGCCACAATCTCTGCTCATAATCTCTGCCCTTACTTTCTTCAGCTTCTCTACAGAATCTCTCATCTCTGAGCTTTCTAAAGGGGCAAAAACAGGAGAACCTAACACGGAAAACCCTAAAAGCACCATCACATCTTCGAGCGTTATCGTTGCTTCACCCCAAGGGAAAACGAATGATTTAGTCTCAGGACACCATCTCTCAACAAGTGCTAAAAGCAGAGACTTGTTTTTATGGATTTTGTATGTTGATGCCTTGATTGCTTCAAAAATCCCAGCTTTTCTCCAAGTGGCTTCGTGCAAAGCTTCCATCTTTCTAGTCCAAGATAGGAAATTACGATCTAGAAACCGAAACCCACTGGCGGAATTACTCAAAGACGAAGAAACAGAGAAACGTTGACGACGACGAGGAAGCTCTGCTACAGGACCATCATCAATAGAGGTTACACAAGGTTTCAAAAAATGGGTTTTCATCAAGCAAGAATCTTTCATTTTTTCCACACTTGAATCCATCATAAGAAGATGAAAGAAGATTCAAGTTTTCTTTTTTTTTTTAGTATTCTTTTGTTGTTGTTTAACGTTAGAAACTTGACAGTGAAACCAGACACGATGTCACAGCGTCACAGGCTCTCATAGGTAATGGAGCGGAACAGTTTCCTTATATGGTAATTGGAAAGAAACTCATAAATGAACACAAAAATAAATAAAAACTCGTTTTTAAAAAGTTCATAGTTTGGCTTTAGCAGTTATGAACCTAAAGAATATTCCTCTGTTTGGTTTAACTTAGAAAATTATAAATTTGATTCTGTACAATATTAACAAATTTCAGAAAAATAATTTCTTTCAAACGGGGAACAGTTTGTTTTAAAACGAATAAATTGGTTCAATACTTCAATTAGTTGAGTGTTAAATCTTCAATACCAATCAGATTTCGGTTTGGAGATTTCCGGTTCAGTTTAATAAATTCGGCTAAAGTATTCGATTAGGCTCTTCAAGATTCAACCTTTACCCTAAATAAAGGCTTTACTCTTTAGGCCACTCTTTTGCGTACCCTTGTAAGTGAGTTCCAAGAAAACACACATGCATTTTTATACAATCATGGTAAAAGTAACAGATGCAGCTTTTTCCCATAACCAGAACTAGGACCCAATAGGGAAAGAAAAAACTAAAAGAAATTACCCAAAAGAAAACCTAATTAGAGTTTCAGTTACTATGTTGATCTGAGTATCCTCCATTTCTTGTCGAGGTTAGTTGTAAAACCCTATTTGTTGATGACATATTATACTACAACTGATCTCTTTAACCTTCTCTCTTGTGTTTCCATGTTATAGTACCTCTTAAGCTTTTTTCTATATATATAGACAAATTTTCTTCTACTCCCATCTTCTATCAGTCTTTACCTTTCTGCAAAAATCAAGATGTAACAAACGAAAGACCAAAATGAAGAGTTAGCGAAAAAGAGCAACAGTTTTACTAGGAGTTTCAGGTTGTGCTTCATGCCGGAAATTGCTCACCTTTTCATTCACACATTTGTTTCTTTCTGCTTATAGTGAGCCTGACAAAAAAACAAAAAAATGGTTTGGGTATAGAGAATTTGCAATTTTGTTTTGAGATACTATCTGAGTTAGGTTGAACATACCCATTGCTAGGCTGATTGATCTGATGAGGATGCCTTATTTTGCTCGGTATCCGACTCGGTTTGGCGGGTTTGTTCAGACTTTTTGGGGGAACCAAACAAGCTATCAGGAAGAGTATCCTCCAGATTCGTCTCTTGCCTTGCGAAATGATAAATAAAACCGTACGTAAGAACTAACTAAGGTAGCTTATCTAGGTTAGAAGAACACTGAAGAGGTCTAGATTCTTATCACTCTACCCGTTGTAGAAATCATTACTGTAGCCACGTTCTTCGTTGCTGTTTGTTACTAGCTGAAGATGGCTTTCACCTCTATCACTATCACCTGTTAAGGAAACATCATCAATAAAAGCCGGAAAAAGAAAGCTTAAATGTAGAGGCCAACAACAACAAAAACAACCTTCCGTGATTTCTTCCATGTTGCTTTCTGGTTGAAAGAGAAGACTATGGTTGAACCGAGGTGGGAGATGAGCAGGAGAGCCGATAGAAAGACTACGCTGGAGATGGTGAATAGATTCATTCTCCCTATCAGGCAATTGCATAGTCAAGAACCTTCTTCTTTGGAGTTCTAGTTCTAGGGCAAGTTGTAAATCAGCTTGGTGCTCGGCTTTTCTTCTCATCATCTCCTGTGTGTTGCTTGAAAACATCCTTGGTCCTGGTAACGAGAAGACAAATGAAGAGTTGCTATCTCAGCAAGAAAGAAACAACGAAAACAGTTTATTAACTCAGTCGAGACTAACCCAAGTGACATTCATAGAGATCCATTCCAGAAGGACTTGAAGAAGGAGAATAGTTCCCTCTCTCCATCAGCTGTTGCAGTTGCTGATGTTGCCTCTTGCTAGTGTTTCACAAAACTATAAGAAGTAAGTAAAGGAACCCAAGTAACGGAAAAAGAAGCTTAAAAAAGAAAGCGATCAGGCATTGGTACATTACTTTTGAAGGATTTTTCCTTTCTCCTTGTACGGTTTAACGAGCACGCGTGAGTCACAGATGAAATGAGGGTTTCCTCGAGCCAATATGGTTCTCACAGTTTCGGCATTAGCGAAAGTAACAAACCCATACATCCGTTGCTGCTGATATGGGATCCTCACATCTTCCACAGTTCCAAAATTGCTACACATTCAAGAAGAAACCATCACTGTCAAAAAACAAACAAGAAAGATTGATAATCCGATTCTCTCACAACACATATAATATCCTACATTACCTGAAATAGGAGGAGACGTCTGCATCTGTGAAGGAGCTTTCAGATGGAAATGTCAAGTAGATCTGTCTAGAGACTGAGTCATCTCTTTCATGCCTGCTTGGGCTGTAATAGTAACCACCCTCTTCTCCAAACTGTCCTGATCCTTGCCTGCAAGAAACAAATAATCCACCATAAGAAAAACCAAACCCCCACCGCTGAAAAGTCAAAGCATGTGTTTCCACCAAATGCTACACTCTTTTCTTGTAAAGTCAGATTCTTTTACCAACCAAGCATACACAAAGAAAGCAAACAAAACAAAACGAGAGGCCAAAATTTTCAAACTTTACCTTTGTGCATTCCGCTTTTGCAAGAGGAAATTAATGTCCTTTTCATGCGCCATGAACTGAGCAGCAGCAGCCATTCTCTGTTGCTGAGCTAACTTCATCCTCATCATCTCCTCTCTCTGTAAGCAAACGTAACCCCTCTCACCACCAGATGAACCGAACTCATCAACTAAACCGGACTGTGGAAACCGATAACCGGCTCCTCCACCAAACCCTGGTTCCTCCTCTAACTCGAGACAAGCGTCGCTTGCAGAGAAACTCCTCTTATGCAAACTAGCAAACGGATCCTCGTCGCTGAGAAACGAGTAGTGACTACTCAACTGTTGCTCATCGACGAAATCTCCGGAAGAAGAGGCGAAAAGGGAGGAACCGTCACGAAATGGGCAAGAATCGAAGTTAGGGTTAGTACTGAGAGTTCCCGAAGTTAAGGAAGAAGACAAAGGGTTAGGGTTTCTTGAGAAGTCCAAGAACCCATTCCTTGGAGAAGACTGAGACAATGGCTGGTGGTGAGGGTGGTGGATATTGATGGGTCTGGAGATAGGGTTTCGTGAGAAACCGTTGGAAGAAAGACCCAAATCGGATTTGGCTTTTCGACAGAAAGTTTGTAAGAGAGTGTCTGGACCAAAAGCAATACGAATCAAATCTCTTTGTTCCATGTCTTGCAAGAGAAAATAACCAATGATTTTGGGAGCGTTTTCTGGTTCTAAAGTTCTGATCTTTTTAAAGATTATGGAAGTGGGATCGTCGGGATCCATGGCCAGGAATTTTAGTTTTGTGTTTTGTCTGAGGAAATGGTGAAGAAGACAATGAAGAAATGAAAAAAAGACTCTTGCTTTGGTCTGTGAGAATGGTGTGTGTCTGTGTGAATAAATTGGGTTATTTATTTTTATGTTTTCGGTTTGTGTTAAATCATAAATGTATGTTTCTTTTGTCTTTATAAAAAAGTATTTAGCAAATATTAAACAAAAATTAATCAAAAAGAACCAGACCTTTTATTTGGTTTATTTGTTCTTTCTTTTTGGGGTTTTGTTTTGTTAGTAATGTCCAGTGTAGGGTTTTGAAGTTCATAAAGAGCGGGATTAGAGTATATTTTTCGCCTGATTTTTTGGTGAATTACCAAACAAGTCTTTAATTGCAAATTTGCCAATAGAAAATAGGAATCTAGGCTCTTTCCCTTTCCTTGGATAAAAGTAGCTTTCCTAATTTTATTTTTTTCTTTTTAACTTTAATTTATTTTTATTTTTTACAATTTTTCACGTTTTTATGTGAAAACATGATTTTACTGTTTTTATCATTTATATTATGCTCTAATTTTTCACATTTTGAAAAGTGATTCTACTATATATCATTAACTTGTTAAAACCATAAGTAATGAATCTAAATACATTTTTTTCTGTCAACAAATCTAAAAATATTTATATCATTTAAAAAATAGAATAAGTTTTTCAAAAATAAAAAATATTAATATTAATATTTTAATTTTATAATTATTTTTAATTCTGAAAAACCGTTGAACCATTAATTAGTAAACTGATATAATTTATATTTTTTTAAAAATATTTGACAATCTCTCAAATGAGAATTTTTTTATATTTTCTCTTTTAAATTCTTGTAGTTATGAGATACTATATATTCATATAAAATAGAAATTGTATGACATAATTATTTGGATGTGGTTTAACAGAATTATTTGTTATTTCACGCATAGTTTATCATTCAAATAAAAATGGTATCAGTTATTAATTTTAATTTATTTATTCCACATTATATATATAGCATTACTATTCGAAATAGAACAGGTTCCAATTATTCAAAAATAGCATTACAAAAAAAAATTATGATTTAGATTCATGATAAGGAGAAATTACATCAATTTATAATTTACAAAAGTGTAAACTCTAAAATTTTTAGGTATATAACCTTGTATTCCAAATTATCTCGATGTTTACGTTGCATGGAATATCCTTTCCATTTTTGTCTCTTATATATCTGTACTTAAAATTTTATTGTTTATTTTTAGCCGACACACACCACGTGTATTAAAAATCTTAAATAATAAAAGTATAAATATTTAATTTATCATAAATCTGAAAAATATTAAATAAATATAGCAGCGGAATTATATATTCGTACTTAAAATTTATTGTTTATTTTTAGCTGATACATACCACACCTGTATTAAAAAACTTAAACAGTAAAAATATAAACATTTAATTTATCATAAATATAAACATTTAATTTATAATAAATCTAAAAATTATTAAATAAATATAGCAGCAGAATTATATATCTATACTTTAAATTTATTGTTTATTTTTAGGCGACACATTCTACACGTATATTAAAAAACTTAAACAATAAAAATATAAACGTTTAATTTATCATAAATTTAAGAAATATTAAATAAATATAGCGGCAGAATTGTATTGGATAATAAAAGTTCAACTTACCATCCAACGTTAGCCATTGTAAATGACTTAAATATTAAAAATATTTTGCATTTTACACTTATAAAAATTAGTCTGGATTTTATTTTAAAATTTTATTATAGAAAAGAAATTGTAACATTTTTGCTTAAATCTAACTTTATTATGTTGGTGTCTTGAGCCTCATATAAAAGGTTGTTATTGTTTTCCATAAAATGTTATATACTAGTATATTTTTTTAGATGAAATGTGAATTAGATTATTAAAAATAATAAGTTACTTACTATTTAGCAAAGAACATTATTGGCCACAAAAAGAACAAATTAAAGGTGACTTAAAACATCAATTCATTAGAATGATAAGTAGCATTTAATTGTAGGAGAGTCATTGAGAGAACTTGCCACTACAACATTTTTAATAACGTCGTGTATTTGTTATTATATTTTGGATAATATGGACAATCTAACTGAAAATATTTGTTAGAATAAAAGATATATGCTGTTGTAAAGGAATCTAACAGTTACACTCTTAAAAAGGTTGTTATGCATGCCCTCGTTATATCCGGTAAGAAACCAGTTTATCATGTTAAACCATAATTAAAAATTAATGTGAGCAAGTCTCAACCGAATTAGGATTTGATAACAAATATAACCTGAAAAATTGCAATTCAAAAACATATAGTCTCTTGTTTTCTCGTGTTGGAAAAGAAGATTACATGATGGTTCGATACTAATTATCTAACCAGCTAGTCTGATCTTACTCGAAGTCAATTTAGATTTGTAGTAAAAAAAAAAAGGTGAAAACATGCATAAAAACAACGTCTTTGAATAAAAAAGTTTTATAGTATGTTTACATGGGTTCAAAAGAAACTTTTTTGTAAAAAGAGTGTTGTGAAGTTTCAATGGCTCATCAAGACATCAACGATGCCCCATCAATAAAGAAAATTTGTCAGACAGCTGTTCTTTTCCCCGTCACACCAAAAACCCGCGCGTGACATTAATTTTTCCCTCGGTCAATTTATTTTCCACTGTAACGAGTGTACGGACTTCAATTACTCATTCTTAGAGCCTAGCCGTTCAAATGATACTTCGATGTTGATGTTAACGGCGAAGATCGTTTTACGGTGACACGTGTACTGTTAATTAGTAGTATAGTTTTGTTGTTGTCCATTGACTGGATTTGTTTATTTAGTCAACAGAATCCAGACATTAAATGTGTGGCAAATGAATGCCCGTTACCTCTTAGAGAGAAATGACGAATGGCCTACCTGTTGTAAACAACACTCCGGCAGTTACTCACTGGTTTTCAGGCTCAATGACGAAGTTCTAAGTAAAGACGTTTCTAATAAAAAAAAGATTCTTTCAGTTTTTTTCTCTCTCTCTAACTCTCCTTTTGTAAATACCAGATATTTTGTTGGGTAAAATTAGAAAGTAACGCTCAATTGGAATGATTGAATGTAAACGGATTAAACAATGATGATAACCATCAAAAGACATGGACCAGTAGTCCCTTTTACCTATTGTGAAGTGTAAAATGCCAGAAGATGAAAGAGTATCTTAATTCTTAAGTGATAAAATAATTTGACACCATCGACACAAGAAAAATAATTTGACATCATGAAAGCTTCAAAAGGTATGCCATGATTCAATCTCGAGTGGTTTCTTTATTACCATCATTATCATTTTTATTGGAAAAAAAAAGTTTCGTCAAGTTTTTTTTGGTTGTGGTCGAAAAAAAACCCAAAGATAGATTAATGTTTGTAATAAAAAGTGTTTGTTGTTGGACGTAAATTCCATTTATTAGGTAATTAATGCTTCAAACTCATGACATCCAACTCAGAATACTTTATTAAGTAATACTAGTTAACTAAAACGATAATGCAATCTAGTAGTACTTTTTATTTATTTTAGGGTTATGCTCTGTGACTTCTGTCTTCGTTTTAGATATGTCAGACTTTTATGTCTTCATTAGGTATGCGTTTGACTGATTGAGATAATGTCACACTGAAAAGAGGAGAGAGTTTTGAGGCTTTAAAGGCTGTTAAAAGGAAAAATATATAGACACATACCAAAGGCTTAGCTTAAGAGGCTTAACTCATAAACTAAAGACGAAAGCCCAATACAGGCCCAAAAAAGGCCCAATACAGGCCCATAAAAGGCCCAATAGAAAATCTTATAAGCAAACTAGCAGAAATATCTAAGATAGAAGAGAAAGAAAACTCAAGAGTTTCGTGGCTGTAGTAGAGAAAAACACGGGAAGAGATTCGATCGGCATCGACGACGACGACGGCGGCGGCGGAAGTTATGGCGAACTTAGAACCTGAAGCAGTTGATTTCGAGCCAGAGGAGGATGACCTAATGGACGAAGATGGTACAGCAGGTGATGTATCCCCACGCGCTGGGAATCCGAAGCTTAGGTCGACAATCGCCGGAGCAAATGGAGATTCAGCTCAGAGGAAGACGAAAGGACGTGGTTTCCGCGAGGAGAAAGATTCCGATCGCCAGCGCCGCCTTTCCTCTCGAGATTTCGAATCGCTAGGTTCCGATGGCGGTCCTGGCCCTCAGCGATGTAATAATGATTCTCCTCTCTCTCTCTCTCTGAAATCTAATCTCCACTTTATATAGTTCTAATGTGAGGTTTGCTTGTTTATGCGGCGTCGTTTAATTGATTTTTGAGTTAGCGAATTTTGTTCTAGGGTTTTGTGGCTGTGATTCGATTTGACCTAGAAATTTTTGTTTGAATTAGGTTTGGAAACATGTATTAGTTGAATCGTTCCGTATGACTTAAACTTAGTTCTGTATGAGCAAGAGTTAATGGTAATGAAGGGTTTAGAATTGTTGTGGATGATTTTGTTGTGTTGGTTTATGTGTAGCTATTGAGGGGTGGATTATTTTGGTGACTGGAGTTCATGAGGAGGCACAGGAGGATCATATATCGAATGCTTTTGGTGATTTTGGTGAGATTAAGAGTTTACATCTCAATCTCGATCGCCGTACTGGTTTTGTCAAGGTATGGAGTCTTCTTAACACCGTTTTGGTTCTTTGCTGTTTCACAAAGACAATTTCTTTTGCTCTTATTAGATATTTTGTCATGGTCTGTAGAGTGCAATAGCATAACCTGTGATTCAGAATGGGAGATTACGACTCGATTTTATGTGTTGTGGAAGTTGTTGTGATTTCTACTAACTTCATTTTGTCTTGTTTTTGTTTAGGGATATGCTTTGATAGAATATGAGAAGAGTGAAGAAGCACAGAATGCTATCAAAGCAATGAATGGTGCTGAGCTTCTTACGCAGAATGTCAGCGTTGACTGGGCCTTCAGCAATGGACCCAATGCTGGATCTTACAGGAGAAGGAACCTGAGGTTTGTTTTCTTTTCTCATTTGTGTATTGCTCTCCCATAGCCAAGTAGTACGAGTTTTTTGCTGTTCTGGTGACTGGTGATATGAAGTCGGAGTTCTTACAAATATCAAAGGTTACTAATTAAGAAGTCAGAACACATGTGACCTAGAGTAGTCTTTTTTATATAATGCCAATGGTTGTGTATCTGTCAATCGTTGACAAAGTATACGACTTTCTTGAGTTAGTTGACCTTATTGTTGGCATTATATTCATAGCATCCTTTGATCATTTGGTTCTTCTCTGGTTTTGCAGGTCTGGGAGGTCACAACGTTCACGAAGCCCAAGAAGACGTTTCTGATTGTATCATTTGGTTCGAGAGTTGTATCCACATCTCTCAGTATTTGGGATTCGATCTCTATCTGTAAGTCGCGAGTGTTTCGACTCTTTTTCTAAAGGGTCACGTAGGTTTGGCTGTTTTTACGTTGTGTAATCTTATGCATTTGCATTGGATTGTTGCGTTTTTAAAAACACCATGAGATATGTTTGAATGTTTCCGGTTTGGGAGAAGAAAAAACATTGGTTAAGGATGCTTTAATTTTATTATCAATATTGCTTTCATATATGGTTGAATCGTAAACTTTCTTCCTTTACGAAAGAAATTGAAACAAAAGGTTTAGAAACTGTACTTGTGAATATGATCGACCAAATGATACTAAAACTCACATTCGTATTCGTATCCGCTGCTATACTAATTAACATCATTAGTTGGAGTTCGCTAACTTATTGTATATCTGAATTAACTATTTTGTAAATTTTCTTTTCACATTTACGAAATCCTCCCAACAAATTGCATCGTTTTTCCTTAGCTGTAAATATTTGAATCATAAATATTATAACCGAAGAAAGTCGTCATGCCAATAATAAAGGTCAACTGATTCAAGAAAGTCATAATCTTTGTCAACGATTGAAAGATACACAACCTTAAGCATTATATAAAAAAGACTACTCTAGGTCATATGCGTTATGACTTCTTAATTAGTAACCTTTGATATTTGTAACAACTCAGACTTCATCTCACCAAAATAGCAAACAACTCGTACTACTTGGTTATGAGAAAGCAATACAGAAATGAGAAACGAAAAAAAAAAAAAAGAAAGTCGTCATCAAAGGTTGATGATTAGAATCATGTACTTTTGCTTGATACTCACAGTATGCAACTAACTATGCATGATTTCTTGTGCGAATTCACTCATCTACTTTATGTGCATGAAGCAAGTGCCACAGTTATCTCTACTTTAACCGTTAGACCATATTATAAAACAAAATGTTTTATTCAAAATACTAGATTGATTACAAAATCGCTGAATTTTCTTTATACTAGGCGTTCAATTTTAATTGCAAACCGTTGGAACAGTTATGTAAGTTCGGCTTTAACATTATTCGAGCAATATATTTTTGTTCGTACTATTTGTCTGTCTCATGTAAAATAGGATTGTGCCAAAGCGGTATGGGTTTGTTTGACAAGACCATACCTTGGATTCAGTTGAATTTTAGAATCTGGGGTTCTCACTCTTTTTTGGAAATATTGATTTCGCCTTTTATATCAAAATGAATAAATCGTACTCTACTCTATATACATCTACCAATTCTTTGTGAAATGTAGCTACAAGTTTTTTGAAATTTGAAGAAAACAAGGAAACGATGCACTATTACTTATAGTTAGGAAGTTATAGATCTATAGTTGATGTATGTGTTAGATGCTAAAGCAATATACTTAGACCACCTAGCTACACACCAAGCCAAACAAAACCATAAATCATGAAGGTAATAAATGGACAGACCAAAAAAGAAAATAATGAGGCATAATACAAAATAACTATATCGGTGCCAACTACCACGCATTTACTTCTTTTCCCTTTTCATTTAACACCTGTGAAGACTTGTTGCGAACTTGTGAGCTTATCTTCCTTATCAAAATTATCAATAAATATCTCTCTTAATTTAACTTCTTCTTTTTTAACTTATCGCAACTAAAATTAGAAGACTTAGTCTAATCTAGCAAATGTTCACTAGAGAAAAAGAGAAAAAGAATTCTATAGCTTTTACTTTTTAGTTACAAAAACTAAGCAATGTGTGAACAAACTATAATAGTTTGACTAAAAAGAAGTTAAGTGACAGTTTTCATTTTAAGAAAAGTTATAGGTTTCAGGAAAGGTTTTTTTTTTTGTATTCCATTATTGTACGAAACTATCATTATCAATCCCTTACATATTAGTAAGCATCTAAATATGATTTCCTGAATTGCTGTGGCTATTTATTTCAAATCATGCAAACGGAAACATCTCATCCAAAAATAAAATAAAAACGGATGGTTAGATTTCATGTCACAAAAAGAAGTCATTTGCTCTCGTTGTCGGAATTTCTTGTTAGGCAACATTGATTATCAAGAACCGACGTACAACAAGCATTTGCATACTTTATATTGATACGTATATATCAATAAGTGGGTGGTTATTGCATACACATGGACATTTTGTATATTACCCCTTCTTCACAACTCTCACATTTAATGAATAAAATAAAACTATATTATATACGTGTATATACATATAGTTATGATCATATTAAAGCCACCCATTAAATGTGTTTAGTTGTTTGTTGATTGTTGCTATCACCTAAGAAAATCTTAGACCTACAAGATTAATCTCTATCTTTATAATTCATTTCTCCAACCAATAAAACAAAAACCTTAGAAGAAAAACAGAAAAAGTCTTCTCTCTCTCTCTCTCCTTCTTCCATATCAAACACAAATGGAATTAGAGAGCACGAGCAATGGCCGGCCTTCTCGTCCTCCTCCCCCTCCGCCGGCGCAGGAGATTGGTCGTGGAGCCTACTTGGCTTGGGAAGATTTGACGGTAGTTATACCAAACTTTACTGGTGGTCCAACTCGACGGTTGCTTCATGGACTAAACGGGTATGCTGAACCGGGTCGGATCATGGCCATTATGGGTCCTTCCGGATCCGGCAAGTCCACGCTTCTTGATTCTCTCGCAGGTTCGTTTTCTTTTCTTGGGTAACTAGTGAGCTAGTGAGACTTACTATTTGATTAGAAATAAATAAACATTAATTATTACTAATTTACCCTTTCTTTTTTCTTTTTCCCAATTTTACTATTTTATTACTATCTTTGTTTTTTTCTTTTTGTAATTTCAATTTTTTTGTATGATATATTTTGTTTATATCATCGTCTTAGCTACTTCTAGTTTTTTTCGACCAAATTGACAAAGAAAAAGTCACAAATAGTAGTTTTAGGTCACTCATAAGACTTAATTTTAATGTCACACTCATATGTTGAAAGGGCTTATGTGTTATTATTCGTATCTAAGATGATTATATAAAGATCAGATCTTATTTGAATTTGAATTTAATTGTTACGAGTTATCCCATATATATAGGTAGACTCGCAAGAAACGTGATTATGACCGGTAATCTTTTACTGAACGGAAAGAAGGCAAGACTGGACTACGGCCTCGTCGTAAGTATAATGATTTGATTATTAAAAATTACTATGCGTAATTAAAAGTTCTTTTTTTTTATTGTTAATTAATTTTGTTTACGTAAAATTATGAATAGGCTTATGTAACACAAGAGGATATTTTGATGGGAACACTAACGGTGAGGGAGACAATAACATACTCGGCCCATCTAAGGCTTTCAAGTGATTTGACCAAAGAAGAAGTCAACGACATTGTTGAAGGAACAATCATGGAGCTTGGTCTTCAAGATTGTGCAGACAGAGTCATAGGTAACTGGCAGTCAAGAGGAGTGAGTGGCGGCGAGAGGAAACGCGTCAGCGTTGCGTTAGAGATTTTAACGCGGCCGCAAATTCTGTTTCTTGACGAACCCACAAGCGGTTTGGACAGTGCTTCTGCTTTCTTTGTGATTCAAGCGCTTAGGAACATCGCTCGAGATGGCGGTAGAACCGTTGTTTCGTCGATTCATCAGCCTAGTAGCGAAGTTTTCGCTCTCTTTGATGATCTTTTCTTGCTCTCTAGTGGTGAGGCCGTTTACTTTGGTAAAACCAACTCTGCTGTTGAGGTAAAAAAAAAGATCTTTCTTGGCTTCCAAGAATCTGCGGTAGTCTGATCGCTAAACGCTAACTTTGATTGTATGTTTTGTCTGCAGTTCTTTGCTGAAGCAGGGTTTCCTTGCCCGAAGAAACGGAATCCCTCTGATCATTTCCTAAGATGTATAAACTCGGATTTTGATACTGTTACAGCTACTCTCAAAGGGTCTCAGAGAATGCGGGTGAGAAATCTAAATCTTGAAACTTTGTTCAAGAACAATTCGAAACAGTCGAGTCTTTTGTTTGAACTTTGAACCAAGACTTTATCTTTATTGCAGGAGACACCAGCTACATCAGATCCTTTGATGAATCTAGGAACATCTGAGATCAAAGCTAGACTTGTTGAGAATTACCGTCGCTCAGTCTACGCGAAATCTGCTAGATCTCGGATTCGTGAATTAGCTAACATGGTAAGCAAACTCTTCTCTGTCCCATTTGATTCAAAAATGCAGACAAGTGTTCAATGAAAATCTCTCTGCACTGTGTTCTGTTTTATTATTTTACAGGAAGGACATCATGAGATGGAAGTGAGAAAGGGAAGTGAAGCGACCTGGTTTAAACAGCTAACGACTTTGACAAAGAGATCATTTGTGAACATGTGCCGTGATATTGGATACTACTGGTCAAGAATTGTGATCTACATTGTGGTATCTATCTGTGTTGGGACAATCTTTTACGATGTAGGACACAGCTACACATCGATCTTGGCTAGGGTTTCTTGTGGAGGATTCATTACTGGTTTCATGACTTTCATGTCCATTGGAGGGTTTCCTTCTTTCATTGAAGAGATGAAAGTGTTCTACAAAGAGAGATTGAGTGGTTACTATGGTGTTTCGGTTTATATCATATCGAATTACGTATCCTCTTTCCCGTTCTTGGTAGCGATTTCAGTCATCACGGGGAGTATTACTTACAACATGGTGAAATTCCGACCCGGGTTCTCGCATTGGGCTTTCTTCTGTCTCAACATATTCTTCTCTGTCTCGGTCATTGAGAGTCTCATGATGGTTGTGGCTTCTCTCGTTCCAAATTTCTTAATGGGTCTCATCACAGGAGCTGGCATCATTGTAAGCAAACACCTTACCTCTGTCTCAAGATCCTCTTCTTTACAAGCCCATAAGCTCATTTATGGAGTTCTTGATCCTGTGTCTTTTTACAGGGAATCATCATGATGACTTCTGGATTCTTTCGTCTACTTCCCGATCTTCCCAAAATTTTCTGGCGCTACCCGATTTCTTACATGAGTTATGGTTCATGGGCAATTCAGGTAATTTCTTTGCTTTATTCGCAAGAAACATTCAATACAAATTTTGAATCCGGTCCATGATTCATATTAAAGTTAACAACTGTTAACACGTTTATACAAGTCTTTCTTCTTCTTCTTCTTATTTTTTTTTTTTACTTCAGGGTGCATACAAAAACGATTTTCTTGGTCTAGAGTTTGAGCCTATGTTTGCGGGAGACCCCAAGATGACAGGAGAGGAAGTAATAAGAAAGATATTTGGGGTTAAAGTCACACACTCAAAGTGGTGGGACTTAGCAGCGATCGTGTTGATCCTTGTGTGTTACCGCATTCTCTTCTTCATAGTGTTGAAGCTTAAGGAGAGAGCAGAGCCGGCTTTGAAGGCGTTACAAGCAAAGAGAACGATGAGGAGTCTCAACAAGAGACCTTCTTTCAGGAAAGTCCCATCTCTATCTTCATTATCCTCAAGGAGACACCAACCTCTACGTTCACTTTCTTCTCAAGAAGGTCTTACCTCTCCAATCAATTAAAGACCATATCTCTATATGGGTGTATACACTTTGTTTCTTGATTTGTTTTGCATATACAATAGTGTCAACATTTATCAATATATGTATCAGCACCTGATGACTCTATAATTCAGCATTGTTATCTGAATTCTTCATATATATAATTGTAGACAAAAATACAAAACGAAACAGAATGATTTGACTTTGCTTTTGATACAGACTATTACATTTTTGATTTGGATTTTTTGTTATGCAAATATGGTATGAAACAAGTTGTTATTTTTTTTTGGTAAACCAAGTTGTTTATGAATTAATCGAGAATTAAGGTTCGGTTATTACAATGACATTACACACCGTAAACAATTTAATCAATCTATTATAAAGATTTATATGATCAAAATATGTAATCTTGAAACAAAAAAATACTTTTACCTAGTTGATAAAAATCTCATAAATAAATTACAATTAAGTATCCAAAAAAAAAAACAGAAATCTTACTGCGTTGACTATTGTTTCTTTTAAAATGTGTTGACTAGTATTTCATTCGTTTTTTTCAAAAAAAATTTAGACAAAATTTTACGGCTGTGATTGGTAAGTAAATGGAAGTAAAATGGTGGAATAAAAAGTAACTAAATCTGACGTAAATTTTTCCACCTTTTTTTTTTATCTTTCATGTGGAGTAAAATTTTCAGTTGAAAAATAAATAAAACACTTGATAAGAAAAACAATTTTACTCTACTTTGATTTACAGCCGTAGAAATAGAATATAGCCGTTTCACTGTCGAAAAATTAAAATATAGCCGTTGTGAGAGAGAGAGAGAGTATATTAGCAGTCTTCGCTTGAACCGTACGCTTTTGGGGTTTTATCTCAATGTTTCAAATTCTTCGCGAGTATTGTTCGTTTTTGCTTTCCTCTCTCGATTTTTAGGTTATACTCAGATCAGATTCAGTGGGAAATTAATCGCAATCTGTGGCTGGTTTCTTCAATCGAAACAAGAAGGAAGAGAGGTATGACGAATTACGACTCTTGCTTGCTTTTAATTGGTTCCCGAAAATCGATTAGGTTCATCCGATTGATTCGCTTCTCTTTGTCAATTGCAGAAAACGACTTCCAATTAGTTTATGTTTAATGGTTTCCTGCGAATGTTACTCATACGATCAACTTGTTGGCACCGAATTGATCAGTTCTACCTACAACTCTGTCAAATCAATTCTTGCTTCAGTCACTTTTTGTTTTCCTGCGTAGTTTTTTGATTTTTGTTTTCACAGTTTCATGTATACCTTTCTTCTGCAGCGAAAGCGTTCGTTGACTTTTGTTTTTGCTTATTAACTTTTGTTTATCAGGATTCACTCATTAACACATGGCTTGTTCTGTTGCCTCCGTGTTTGATCTTGTTGCTTTGTCCTCTTCCCATTGACATTTGCGTCTTGTATTTCCTAAGATATGGCACTTCTGTCCTTTTCGTATCAAGCATTCATCTGGTTTTCTTACTAATGGTGCGATTTTTGACCTTTGCAGTGCCGTGTTTTTGCCAAAGATTTGCGTTATAAAGAGATGGAATTTGAAGGTCCTCGGTCCAGGAGGATGGATGCCAAGTTGCCAATCCAGTTGCTGTTGTCCAGCATGAGGTACACGTTAATGTTTTTATCCTATATCAACCAGCTCACCCTGTTTATGTGTCATTATTGATTTCTTGGGATCTGTTGTCATAGGCTGCTGTTTATGTATAATTAAAAGAATCATGGTTCTGCCTGATCGACTTAAGTGTATACAAATATGTTGGCAGTGTTCCTTCAAATGGTGGAATATGTGTCTCGGTTAGATGATGCTGATGAAACTAAGGTTAGGGGTTTAGCAAGCCCTGCTTCTAGTGGCGATCAAAGCAGTAATGGAACATTCTTCAGGGCTGTTCTATTAGTTCTGAGGATGAAGGTACACTTTGATGCTTCATATATATAATGGCAAGCTTTCTTAATCTTTTTGTGGACACACTTATTTATGTGAATGCGTGCTTGTCGTTATTTGTCTTTTCCTTTTTCGTATGATGAGGCGTGGGGATATGTTGAAAGGGATAGAAAATGTCTTGTCACAGAACTTGCAGCGCTGGTTAGTTTTTCAAAATCTTATCAGCATTTGCTTATTAAATTTTGTTTATCATATATATGCATCATTTATTGTGTTTAAAGATCAGAAGTAAAGCAGCAAGGATATTTGTGACTAGTCTTAGCCTTTTCCATTATGTCTTAAACTTTTTGAGTACAACATTGGCTGTTGGAAGTAGAAAAAAAAAAGTATTATAGACATCTTAGTTTCATTGTTGAGCTTTATTAGCCAACATTTTGTGCATGCTATCCTTTGGTACCTGTCAGTAAAAGCATCATGTAATCACAATGGTTGCCTTCTTAGGTGCTTTTGGAGAGCTATGAGCGTGCTTACAGAAATATGGTTTGCGTCCAGCAGCTGTCAGAACTAAAGGAAGTCTGATCTTAATTCAAGATCTCTTATTTTTGTGTATTTTATAATATTATGCATTAACATATACATGATGAATCTTTCTTATTTTTTTCTTTTCTTTCTTCCTTACTGTTGTATCGATGATAGGCAATTGAATATTATACGCTGTACTATTGCTAAAGAACGGAGAGCCCTAATTCGTGACATGTGGACTCAGCGGATTCAGGGATCTAAGCGTAATGTGAAGGTAAAATATTTCTTGTATTTACATATTAGTTCAGCCACTGTAATGAATGACAAGTCATATTGGTATTCTAAGCATGAAATATTGCTGTAAAAGTAACTACAATTCACTTTAGTAAATGAATCTATCTAACAAACAGATGCAGTTTTTTCAAGGTTTGCATTACTTATTTTTCATCTTTTGATTTATAAAAAAGTAGCTTTGTGTGGTATGCCATATTCGTATTAGCTACTTGCGTTGTATGGGTTTATTCTCTTTCTCACTTTTTTTTTTTCAATTTCTTACTTAAATGGCCATGACATTTCTTACCTCAAATGTAAATTAATTTGTTTGTCTTATATTCTGACGAGGGAACTCTCCAAGTGTGCCTCATTCTCAATGTGACATGCTGGCTAGTATTGTATCTAGTAAGGGCGCAAATATTCCACTTCTTGCAGTGGGAACTTTCTCCCGGATTGAATGATGGGTCTATTGGAGGTATATTGTAGTTAACAGTGTAAATGTAGTTTAACTATGTCTGACTGTAACACTTTGGTAACGACATAATGCTCTTTTTCAGAAAGTCTTGATGCATTTAGCAAATCGACCATCTATGCTCCTAAATGGTCTAAGGCATGGCACATGTGGGCGCTATTCAATACGGCACTGATGTCCATTACATTTCAAGAGCTCAAATTGCTTCCCAGTTCGTTGTTGCTGCAGTAACTGGATATTTTCATTATATAGCATTTGTAGCTAATGCCAAAGGAGTTGGTGATACTTTACAGGAAAAGTCTGCCTGCTTCATGGCTTTTCCATGTTTCACTTCCCAAACACGTTTCGTTATTTTCTTTACTTTGCTTGCATTGAGTTCTAACTTGCTCTTGTTGAATTATTATTCCTTTCCCTCTCATTTCATTAGGACATACTGCGTCTTCTCACGGTGTGGTTCAACCATGGAGCTACGGCTGACGTCCAAACAGCATTGGAAACAGGATTCACTCATGTCAACCTTAAACACATGGCTTGTTGTGTTGCCTCAAATAATTGCTAGGATACATTCAAATAATGTGCTATCAGGGAACTGATACAGTCTCTTCTCATCCGCGTAGGAGAAAACCACCCACAGGTTTGCAATTTACCATTAATATAAACTTTAAAAATCATTATTTGTGTTATTTATGATGGGAATTAAGAAATATTATTATTAAATTTTTGCTCTGCCCTTTTGATCGCAAATTTACCTACTTCGTTTTGGATTTGGTATCACAGACATTTGATCTCTCTACCACTAGTTAAGTGTCACACTATATACCCTTCTAGTTGCATGTAATCAATAAGCTCTCTTGGGAGAGCTGCAGCTCAAGAGGTAGTTGATAAAGTTCGCCAGCACAGTGGTGCACTTCTGGATCAGGTTAGTAGTCATCTTCTTGTATTTAGCATTGTCGATTTATTTGAAAATATGTTAGTGCAACTGAACTAATATGTGACCCTTTCCCTCTACCCCCACATCAACCAAAAAAATAGGTGCAACTTGTATCACATGAACTTATCAGGATTGCTATACTTTGGCATGAAATGTGGCACGAAGCTATAGAAGATGCCAGTCGCTTGTATTTTGGTGAACATAACATAGAAGGAATGCTGAAAGTACTTGAACCATTACATGAGATGCTTGACGAAGGTGCAAGAAAGGACACTACGACCATACAAGAGAGAGCATTCATAGAGGTGGGAATAATTTCAATCCAGGTTTTGTAACCCCGTCAGAGCCAGACAAAGATTTTTGTTAATAAGTGTTTATATATTGCGTTCAGTGTTCATTTCAGGTCATGGGCGCCCTCATCGGATTCCGGCAGTCAGTTCATTTCAGAGCAGTCATCATGAACGTAGCGAGATAAGTATGCTTCTCGTGCAATTTACTTTGCATTTTCTTTTTGAAATTTAAACCAGTGGTCGCAAATATCATGACTTTCAGATATTTCAAGACGAATGCGCTTCTAGGAATATAAAGATAAGTTGGGATAAATTCTTTAGACTTGCTTCAAAGAAATTTGAAATTTACACTTTGGTGTTCTTACGTTTTTTCATGTTATGCAGAAGGGAAACACAACAAGAAAAGGATCTAGTGCAGTAGGTTTTGTGAACTCACGAAGCAATAATATGAGTTCTTTGCAATTCATCTTTCTTTTTCTTTGATATCTGCCATACCTTTTCTGGTGATCTCTATGGAAGTTTGGCAGATCGCTGTATAAGTTGGTTTTTATGTCTTCTACACAAAGCTTTCCGATCATATGTGCATCCTAATATATAATCTGAAATTATTTTTTCTTGTGATGGCTTGTCATAGGTGAAGAACCCGTAGCCAAATGTTGATGCTCATTATGGTTTACACCAAGCGTAGACTTCATTGTTCATTGAGTGTTACTATTGTTAGAGAATGGCCAGATCGAGTTGATGCCTCATCTATATACTATGACCAAGACAAGCGTATGTTGTTTCAGCTTTTGTTTTGCCTTCTTTTTTTTCAATCATTTAGCAGAATGGTTCATGATGACATTAAAGGTGTTGACGAGGTTCTTAATGAAGCAGTCTGTCCCTCCTAATGGTTGCAAATCTTAAACTCTCATCTCATTCTTAGCCGTCGAAGTTGCAGAGTATCAGCTTACAAAAGAAAAATGTGAGCTTATTTCCAAGGTAGAACCAAATTGTCTTTTTTTTTTTTTTTGTTTTTTTGTTTTTTGGAGCCTAACACAAGTTTCTTTGCTATGAGATGTTTTGCAGGTACAAGGGAAGTTTGACGTACAGATAGAAAAACCTGGAGATGGTGCAAACTGGCGTTGAACATTTGGTCAAGACTTACATTCTCCACTTCTTCTAGCATCCATGGAACATGTTTCTGTGAAATAAAAACTCACATACGTATATCGTTTGTAGGAAGAAGATAATTCGATTAATTCACACAAGAAGACAATCTCATTACCAAAAACGTCGCATTACTCACCCTCCAGGTTAGTTGGATTGTGTACTGTAACTATATACTCTTTGTCAAAAATGTTTTTATTAGTTAACTACATTATTTCTAAAATTTTCAGGAGTTGAAAACGGGGAAGTTCTTTTAAGGCTTTCTCACTTATTCGAGCTTCTTAGTTGTCCTCTATTTTCGTTTCCACCAATTATAGTTGGACAATAGCTAGTTACTTTTAGATGGATTCAATCAGATAAATGTGGATTCTTCAAGGTATTGCATAAGCTTATGTAGACAAATAGAAAACTATATATGCGATCGCTCTAACATGATCCTTTTGAAAGAGCTAAAACTGTTACTTATGCCTTTTAATGATCTGTCTAACAGGTTAATAATGGTAGACTACGGACGGCTGAAGAAGCTTCTGAACGAAGTACTAAGGAAGATTGGGAAGAATCGATGAGACGTTTTAGTATTATATTACTTAAAGAGTCTCCCCCTCCAACTTTAAGAACTTGTGCAGGTTTTTCATCGATGCTCTTTCTTTTCCTCTCTTATAAGGTATGCATTTTAATGAATGTTATGCAGCCAGTTGTCGGGAGCGAATTGTTTGCCGCTAGTTTTGTCAGCAGCTAAAAGAAGCTAGCCTAAAGCAGTTAAAAGAATCATGGTAACACGACTTTTCTCAATCTTGATACACTTCTGGTTCTGCGTTATAGGCACCCAGACGCACGATTGTGTGTGGTTACTAGTTTCTTTACCCCAATCAGCTGAAACGCAGTAACAGAGTTTTTTTCTAGGTATGAGAAACTGCAGCGATGGGATGACGCACTGAAGGCGTACACTTTAAAAGCACCCATTAATATCTTCAGGGATTGTCATAATTGGACACAGGTGGAGCTGCTTCTTTTATCTAAAAGGCTAGTAATGTATCTTCTGTAGAGATTGACTAAGTGTATACAAATATATTGGCAGTGATCCTTCAAATGGCGGAATATGTATCTCGGTTAAATGATGCTGATGAAAAAAAAGCAAGCCCTGCTCCTAGTGGCGATGGAAGCAGTATTGGCACATTTTCAAGGATGTTCAGTTAGTTCGGAGGGCGAAGGTAAACTTTGAACGTATACATTTATGCTTTATATATATAATAGCAGGTTTTCTTAATTTTTTTTTGCGGACACACTTAGTTATGTGAATGCGTGCTTGTGGTTAAAGCACTTTTGTCTTTTCCTTTCTCGTATGATGAGGCGTGGGGATATGTTGAAAGAGACAGAAAATGTCTTGCCACAGAACTTGAAGCGCCGGTAAGATTTTCATAATCATATCAGCATATGCTTATTAACTTTTGTTTATCATTTCTATGCATCATTTATTGTGTTTAAGGATAAGAAGTGAAGCAGCAAGGATGTTTGTAACTAGTCTTAGCCTTTCCATTATGTCTTGAAACTTTTTGAATACATCATGGGCTGTTGGAAGTAGAGAAAAAAAGAATTAAAGACATCTTAGTTTCATTGTTGAGCTTTATTAGATAACATTATGTGCATGCTATCCTTTGGTACCTGTCAGTAAAAGCATCATGTAATCACAATGGTTGCCTTCTTAGGTGCTTTTGGAGTGAGGGTGCTTACAGCAATATGGTTCGCGTCCAGCAGCTGTCAGAACTAAAGGAAGTCTGGTCTTAGTTTAATTAAAGATCTCTTCTCCTGGCCACCCTCCCTAACCGCCTACGGCTGAACGAAAAACAGGTAGAGAATTCTAATTGTGTGTTTGATCATATTATGCATTATATGATGAATCTTTCTTATTTTTTTCTTTGCTATCTTCCTTACTGTTGTATCGATGATAGGCAATTGGATATTGTACGCTGCCTGTGGGAAATACTATTGCTAAAGAACGGAGATCCCTAATTCGTGACATGTGGACTCAGCGGATTCAGGGATCTAAGCGTAATGTGAAGGTAAAATATTTCTTGTATTCACATATTAGTCGAGCCACTGTAATGAATGACAAGTCATATTGGTATTCTGAGCATGAAATATTGCTGTAAAAGTAACTACAATTCACTTTAGTAAATGAATCTATCTAACAAACAGATGCAGTTTTTTCAGACTGTTAGTCAACGCGTGTATCATCATAGGTACACCTAAACAATAAACAAACAAGGAGACTCAGTGACATATTTATGGAGTGGACTCAGTTCCTTATAGTCCCATTCTGAATGCTTCGTATTCTCGAATACTATTTAGGTGTGGCAACCACTTTTGGCTGTTCGGGCACTTGTGCTACCTCCTACAGAAGATGTTGAAACTTGGCTAAAGTTTGCCTAGCTTTGTCGAAAAACTGGGATGATCAGTTAGGTGAAGTCTACTCTGCTCAAGCTCTTGCCGTTATTAACCTTTTGCCTTTTGGTTGTTGGATTTTTCTATGTCAAGAGTGAAGCTTTATTCTGTTTTCTCTAACTTGGGACCTCCTTATTTTGTAGTTTGATCCCGAAGTATCACCAGAAAACGTGCAATATCACGGACCTCCAAAAGCAATGCTTGGATACTTAAAATACCATTGGTCACTTGGAGAGGAACGTAAGCGGAAAGAAGCATTTACCAAGCTGCAGGTATGCCATATTCGTATTAGCTATTTGCGTTGTGTGGGGTTATTCTCTTTCTCACCTTTTTTTTTCTATTTCTTGCTTAAATGGCCATGACATTTCTGCCCTCAAATGTACATTAATTTGTTTTTCTTATATTTTGACGAGGGAAATCTCAAGTGTGCCTCATTCTCAATCTGACATGCTGGCTAGTATTGTATCTAGTAAGGGCGCAAATGTTCCACTTCTTGCAGTGGGAACTTTCTCCCGGAGTGAATGATGGGTCTATTGTAGTTAATTTTAACAGTGTAAGTGTAGTTAAACTATGTTTGACCGTAACACTTTGGTAACGATATAATGCTCGTTTCCAGAAAGTCTAGATGCATTTAGCAAATTGACCATCTGTGCTCCACTGATGTCTCATTACATTTCCTGAGGTCAAATTGCTTCCCAGTTTGTTGTTGCTGCAGTAACTGGATATTTTCATTCTATAGCATGTGCAGCTAATGCCAAAGGAGTTGATGATAGTTTACAGGAAAAGTCGGCATGCTTCATGGCTTTTCCATGTTTCACTTCCCAAACACGTGTCGTTATTTTCTTTACTTTGCTTGCATTGAGTTCTAACTTGCTCTTGTTGAATTATTATTCATTTCTATCTCATTTCCTTAGGACATACTGCGTCTTCTCGAGTTGTGGTTCAACTATGGAGCTGACGTACAAACAGCATTGGAAATAGGATTCATTCATGTCAACCTTAAACACATGGCTTGTTGTGTTGCCTCAAATAATTGCTAGGACACATTCAAATAATGATGCTGAGTAAAACAAAGGTTAGGGGTTTAGCAAGCCCTGCTTCTAGTGGCGATGGAAGCAGTGTTGGCACATTCTTCAGGGGTGTTCTATTAGTTCTGAGGACGAAGGTACACTTTGATGCTTCATATATATAATGTCAAGCTTTCTTAATTTTTTTTGCGGACACACTTATTTATGTGAATGCGTGCTTGTGGTTATTTGTCTTTTCCTTTTTCGTATGACGAGGAGTGGGGATATGTTGAAAGGGATAGAAAATGTCTTGCCACAGAACTTGCGGCGCTGGTTAGTTTTTCATAATCTTATCAGCATTTTCTTATTAAATTTTGTTTATCATCTCTATGCATCATTTACTGTGTTTAAGGATCAGAAGTAAAGCATCAAGGATATTTGTGACTAGTCTGAGCCTTTTCCATTATGTTTTGAAACTTTTTGAGTACATCATGGGATGTTGAACGTACTACTGCCTTTTTTGCTTTTCAGGTTTCGTCACCGTTCAATATACATCAAGTGCATAAAATCAGGTCAGGTGCTTGCTCAAAAATAATTTTGCTTGCTTCAAATCTTTCTGCATTACTGATAGGATATATGTTAATTCTGAAAGTACCATGATATCATCGTGATATACTTGTAGTATTTGCACTCAACTTTTGATGCCTTATATCTGCCTTTTGTCTAACATATTTTCTTCTTCCATGCAAGATCATACCTCAGAGCAATCAGTATTGGTGGATCCAGCTTAGAGAATGGCCAGATCGAGTTGATGCTTAATCGGTCTGTCGACTAACTTTCTCTATAGTTTCAGCTTTTGTTTTGTCTTCTTTTTTTCTTTCATTCATTTAGGAGAATGCTTCATGGTGACATTAGTGGTATTGGCGAGTTTTTTTAATGAAACAGTCTGTCCCCGTGATGGATGCAAAGGATTAACGGTAATCTTAAATTCTCATCTCATTCTTAGCCGTCCAAGTTGCAGAGTATCAGCTTATAAGAGAAAAATGTGAGCTTGTTTCCAAGGTCAAACCAAATTGTTTTTTTTTTTTTTTTGGAGCCTATAACAATTTGCTTTGCTATGAGTTGTTTTGAAGGTACAAGCTGGAGACGGTGCAAAATGGCGTCGAATATTTGGTCAAGAAATACATTCTCCACTTCTTCTGTTGCTCTTAAATAAAAACTCACATATGAATATTGCTTGTAGGAAGGAAATAATTCGATTAACTCACACAAGAAGACAATCTCATTACCAAAAACATCGCATTACTCACCCTCCAGGTCAAAAATGTTTTTATTAGTTAACTACATTATTTCTAAAATTTTCAGGAGTTGAAAACGGGGAAGTTCTTTTAAGGCTTTCTCACTTATTCCAGGTTCTTACTCGTCCTCTATTTTCGTTTCCACAAATTATAGTTGTACTATAGTTAGTTACGTTCAGATGGATTCAATCAGAGAAACGTGGATACTTCAAATTATATAGAGCAACTGATTCAGGAGATGCTCAAAATGAAGTCTATCTACGCTGATTAGACAATTATTCTAGATTTCCAAGAAAGGATACATGTTTAAAATATAAATTTGCTTCGTTGCAGTAGAATATTGAAGGAACTCTCAACAAAAATTCATCTGAAACTAAATTTTCTTGTAAATCCTGTGATGGCTGGTCATAGGTGAAGAAGCCGTGGCCAAATGTCCTCCTTTGCTTCAATAAGTTTGTATAATATGCCCTCCTTTTTTACTCTTCTCTCAGGGCATCCTTCAGCTTATGTAGACAAATAGAAAACTATATATGTGTTGGATCTAACATGATCCTTTTGAAAGAGCTAAAACTGTTACTTATGCCTTTTGATCATTTGTCTAACAGGTTAATGATGGTAAACTACGGACAGCTGGAGAAGCTTCTCAACGAAGTACAAAGGAATATTGGGAAGAATTGATGAGACGTTTTAGTATTATATTACTTAAAAAGAGTCTCCTTCTCCAGTTTTAAGAACTTGTGCAGGTTTTTGGTCGATGCTCTTTCTTTTCCTCTCTTACAAGGTATGCATTTTAATGACTGTTTTGCAGCCATTTGTCGGGAGAGAATTGTTTGCCGCTGGTTTTGTCAGCAGCTGAAAGAGGCTAGCCTAAAGCTGTTAGTTAGGAGCTTGGAGATGGCTTTTTCATCTTCAATTATCCCTCCTGAGATTTTGGCACTACTCAATTTGGTATGTTCTTTGTTAAACTACTAAAATATCAAGTATGTTTCCTGTATTATGGTTGTGCTAGTGCTTTGAAGCCTAGGCGAATAAATAGTGTTCAATAATGAGTTAGCTACGTCTTGCTAAACTGGATACAAAAACTGCTTAGCTCTCCATTTTCTTAATGGTTCTACCTATTAGTCTTTCTACTGGGAAACACGTCTTCTGTTGCCAAAGCCATCAACTGAACAATCTTTTAGCATTCTTGGAAACATGATGCGTAGATTCTGTTAGCATTCTTGGAAACATGATGCGTAGATTCTGTTTTATCTTAACACTAGTTTCAAGCTAAAGTGAGGTTGGATAAAGAGTCATACGTTAGAATCAAAATGAATCTACCTCCATGTTTGTTCTTGTTGCTTTGTCCTGTCACATAAGCTTGATTTTCTCAATACTCTTCCTAGGCAGAGTTTATGGAACATGATGAGAAGCCTCTTCCCATTGATATTCGTCTCCTGGGGACTCTTGCTGAAAAGGTGTAAGTCTTGTGTTTCCTAAGACGTGCCCCTTTTTGTCCTTTTCGTATCAAGCATTCATCTGGTTGTCTTGGTAATTGTGCGATTTTCAACTTTGCAGTGCCGTGTTTTTTGCCAAAGATTTGCATTATAAAGAGATGGAATTTGAAGGTCCATGACCGAGGAGGACGGATGCCAAGTTGCCAACCCAGTCGCTGTTGTCGACGCTCTTTTACACATAAATAATCAGTTACACCAGCATGAGGTACACATTAATGTTTTTATCCTATATCAACCAGCTCACCCTCTTTATGTGTCATTATTGATTGGTTGGGATCTGTTGTCATAGGCTGCTGTCGATGTGCAATCAAAAGAATCATGGTAACACGGCTTTTCTCAATCTTGATACACTTCAGGTTCTGCGTGATAGGCACGCAGACGCACGATTGTGTGTGGTTACTAGTTTCTTTTATCCCAATCAGTTGAAACACAGTAACAGAGTTTGTTTCTAGGTATGGGAAACTGCAGTGAGGGGATGATATACTGAAGGCGTACACTTTAAAAGCACCCATTAGCATCATTAGGGATTTCCATAATTGGACACAGGTGTAGCTGCTTCTTCATCTAAAAGGCTCTTAATGTTCTGTAGAGATTGACTTAAGTGTATACAAATATGTTGGCAGTGTTCCTTCAAAAATGGCGGAATATGTGTCTCGGTTAGATGATGATGATGCTGATGAAAGAAAGGGTAGGGGTTTAGCAAGCCCTGCTTCTTGTGGCGATGGAATCAAGTAATGGCACATTCTCAGGGCTGTTCTATTTGTTCGGAGGTACACTTTAAACCTATACTTTTATGATTTATATATATAATAGCAAGCTTTTTTTTAATTTTTGTTGCCGACACACTTATTTATGTGAATGCGTGCTTGTGGTTATTTGTCTTTTCATTTTTCGTATGATGAGGCGAGGTGATATGTTGAAAGGGATAGAAAATGCCTTGCCATAGAACTTGCAGCGCTGGTAAGTTTTTCATAATCATATCAGCATTTGCTTATTAACTTTTGTTTATCATTTCTATTCATCATTTATTGTGTTTAAGGACCAGAAGTAAGGATATTGTAACTAGTCTTAGCCTTTTCCATTATGTCTTGAAACATTTTGAGTACATCATGAGCTGTTGGAAGTAGAGAAAGAAAAAAATTAAAGGCATCTTAGTTTCATTGTTGAGCTTTATTAAATAACATTATGTGCATACTATCGTTTGGTACCTGTCAGTTAAAGCATCATGTAATCACAATGGTTGCCTTTTAAATCCAGGTTTTGCAACTGGGGTACAATTCAGTGTTTTTCTTACACTTAGAGGCCTTTGTAATATTGTGGAATTGATAATTATTATTAGTAGCGGCGATAGCCTTATATAGGTACAAGAGGTTCTACGATATACTAGGTTTACAATAATAACTAATCTACCCTTTACATAAGTATCTACATCTCTACACGCCCCCTCAAGATGGAGTAACTCTGGTTACGCCAATCTTGCCATTAAGCTCGAGAAACCGCGGTCTTGGTAGTGGCTTTGTGAGTGAGTCTGCAAGCTGATCCCGTGATGAGACATGGACAACCCGAAGTAAGCCTGCTTGGATTAGCTCACGAATGAAATGATAATCAAGAGCAAGATGTTTCATTCTCGAGTGGAATACCGGGTTTGCACATAAATATGTAGCACCCACATTATCGCAGTATATAACTGGTGGAGAAGAAGATTTGACACCCAGCTCAAAAAGTAATGAACGAACCCATCGAAGTTCTGCAGCCGTGGCAGAGACAGCACGATACTCTGCTTCGGTAGAGGATCTGGCGACTCCTTTTTGTTTCTTCGACGTCCATGAGATCGGAGTAGTACCCAAGTAAACAATATATCCATTCGTCGAAGCGTAATCATCGGCATACTAGGTTTACAATAATAACTAATCTACCCTTTACATAAGTATCTACATCTCTACAGCCTTGCTCTGTGTCTTCTAGTTATTTGTGATTTCAACTTTCTCTTGCACAGAACTGTATAGCATTGCAGGATCCTTTTTCTTCTTTTTTTGCTATGTAACTTGTGGTAATGTTTCTTTCGCTGTTCAAAGTATGAGACCGAATTTGGCAGGAGCAGTTGGCGATACCACAACAAGGAAGGTGGGAAAATTTGAAGAATTACGCGTGGACTCAATTAAGAATAAAATAAGTATATAAGGTAACACTTCATCACTTAACCATTCATGAAGGAAGTTGTGATGTAGCTGTCTTGTTTCCTCATAATTGATCATCTATCTTTTGATTAATCTAACAGTATATTAGTTGAGCAAAAGAAATGCAGATACCCAATTAGGTGATGTGATGTTCCTAGCAAAGAAAGTTGTACCGAAACTGGTGATGACTACTTGTTTACAGTCATGACTATACTAAATCGGATAAGGTATCACCGTCAGAGCCAGACAAAGAGTTTTGTTAATGAGTGTTTTTATATTGCGTTCAGTGCCCATTTCAGGTCATTCGCGCCCTCATTGGATTCCGGCAGTCAGTTCATTTCACAGCAGTCATCATGAACATAGCGAGATAAGTATGCTTCTCGATGCAATTTACTTTGCATTTTCTTGAAATTTAAACCAATAGTCGCTAATATCATGACTTTCAGATATTTCAAGACGAATGTGCTTCTCGGAATATAAAGATAAGTTGGGATAAATTCTGTAGAGTTGCTTCAAAGAAATTTGAAATTTAAACTTTGGTGTTCTTAGGTTTTTTCATGTTATGCAGAAAACAAAACAAGAAAAGCATCTAGTGCAGGAGGTTTTGCGAACTCACGAAGCAATAAAATGAGTTCTTTGCAATTCAATTCAATTTTTCTGGTGATCTCTATGGAAGGTTGGCAGATCGCTCCATAAGTTGGTTTTTATGTCTTCTACACAAAGCTTTCCGATCATATGCGCATCCTAATATATAATCTGTAATTATTTTTTCTTGTGTGGCTTGTCATAGGTGAAGAACCCGTAGCCAAATGTTGAAGCTCACTGTGGAGTGTTACTGAATCATTATGGTTTACACCAAGCGTAGACTTCTTTGTTCATTGAGTGTTATTATTGTTAAGCCTTAGGCGCAGCTTAGAGAATGGCCAGATCGAGTTGATGTTTCATCAGTCTGTCGACTAACTTTCTCTATAGACTATGACCAAGACAAGCGTATGTCGTTTCAGCTTTTGTTTTCCTTTCTTTTTTTTTTTTCATTCACATGCTTCATGATGACATTAAAGGTGCTGGTGAGGTTCTTAATGAAACAGTCTGTCCCCTTAATGGATGCAAATCTTAAACTCTCATCTCATTCTTAGCCGTCGAAGTTGCATAGTATCAGTTTATAAGAGAAAAATGTGAGCTTATTTCCAAGGTAGAACCAAATTCGTCTTTTTATTTTTGGGAGCCTAAAGCAATGTTCTTTGCTATGAGTTGTTTTGCAGGTACAAGGGAAGTTTGACGTACAGATAGAAAAATCTGGAGATGGTGCAAAATGGCGTCGAACATTTGGTCAAGAAATACATTCTCCACTTCTTCTGGCATCCACAAAACATGTTGCTCTAAAATTAAAACTCAGTTAAGAATATTGCTTGTAGGAAGGAGATAATTGGATTAATTCATACTAGAAGACATACTCATTACCAAAAAACGTCGCATTACTCACCCTCCAGGTTAGTTGGATTGTGTAATATAACTATGTACTCGTTGTTAAAAATTTTTTTATTAGTTAACTACATTATTTCTAAAATTTTCAGGATTTGAAAACGGGGAAGTTTTTTTAAGGTTCTCACTTATTCCAGGTTCTTACTTGTCCTCTATTTTCGTCTCCACCGATTATAGTTGTACGATAGTTAGTTACTCTATTTTCGTCCTCTCGGAAACAACTAAAAACAATTATTCATTTATGTATTTTTGTCTTGCATTAAACTTATTTAATGTGTATTTTCCACTAGATAGAGCAATTGATTCAGGAGATGCTCAAAATGAACAATTTCTACGCTGTTTAGACAATTGTTCTAGATTTCTAAGAAAGGATACATGTTTAAAATGCAAGTTTGTTTTGTTGTAGGAGAATATTGAAGGAACTCTCAACAAAAATTCATCTGAAACTAATTTTTCTTGTAAATCCTGTGATGGCTTGTCAATAAGTTTTTATAATATGCGTTCCTTTTTAACTCTTGTCTCTGGGCATTTCTTCAGCTTATGTAGACAAATAGAAAACTATATATGTGTTCGGTCTAACATGATCCTTTTGGAAGAGTTAAAACTGTTACTTTTGATGATCTGTCTAAGAAGTTAAGGATGGTAGACTACGGACGCTGGAGAAGCTTCTCAACGAAGTACCAAGGAAGATTGAGAAGAATGGATGAGACACATCTTTAAGAACTTGTGCAGGTTTTTCATCGATGCTCTTTCTTTTCCTCTCTTATAATGTATGCATTTTAATGACCGTTTTGCAGCCATTTGTCGGGAGAGAATTGTTTGCCGCTGGTTTTGTCAGCAGCTGAAAGAGGCTAGCCTAAAGCAGTTAGTTAGGAGCTTGGAGATAGCTTTTTCTTCTCCAAATATCCCTCTTGAGATTTTGGCGACACTACTCAATTTGGTACGTTGTTCGTTAAACTACTAATTTGGTACGTTCTTAGTTGTGCTAGTGTTTTGAAGCCTAGGAATATAAATAGTGTTCAGTAATGAGTTAGCTACGTCTTGCTAAACTGGATACGAAAACTGCTTAGCTCTCTATTTCCTTAATTAATGGTTCTGCCAAAGCCATCAACTGAACAATGTGTTAGCATTCTTGGAAATATGATGGGTAGATTTTGTTTCATCTTAACACTAGTATCAAGCTTACGAGAGGTTGGATAAAGAGTCATACGTTAGAAACAGCATGGACCTACCTCCGTGTTTGATCTTGTTGCTTTGTCCTGTCACATAAGCTTGGTTTTGTCAATACTCTTCTTAGCCAGAGTTTATGGAATATGATGAGAAGAGAAGCCTCTTCCCATTGTATTTCGTTTCCTAGGGGATCTTGCTGAAAAGGTTTGCGCCTTGTATTTCCTAAGATATGGCATTTCTATCCTTTTCGTATCAAGCATTCATCTGGTTTTTGGTAATGGTGCGACTCTGCAGTGCCGTGGTTTTTGGTAATGGTGCGACTATGCAGTGCCGTGGTTTTGCCAAAGATTTGCATTATAAAGAGATGAAATTTGAAGGTCCACGGTCGAGGAGGATGGATGTCAAGTTGCCAACCCAGTTGCTGTTGTCGCTCTTATACACAAAAATAATCAGTTACACCAGCTTGAGGTACACGTTAATGTTTTTATCCTATATTAACCAGCTCACCCTGTTTATGTGTCATTATTGATTTCTTGGGATCTGTTGTCATAGGCTGCTGTTTATGTACAATTAAAAGAATCATGGTTCTGCCTGATCGACTTAAGTGTATACAAATATGTTGGCAGTGTTCCTTCAAATGGTGGAATATGTGTCTCGGTTAGATGATGCTGATGAAACAAAGGTTAGGGGTTTAGCAAGCCCTGCTTCTAGTGGCGATAAAAGCAGTAATGGCACATTCTTCAGGGCTGTTCTATTAGTTCTGAGGGCGAAGGTACACTTTAATGCTTATATATATAATGGCAAGCTTTCTTATTTTTTTTTGCGGACACACTTATTTATGTGAATGCGTGCGTGTGGTTATTTGTCTTTTCCTTTTTCGTATGATGAGGCGTGGGGATATGTTGAAAGGGATAGAAAATGTCTTGCCGCAGAACTTGCAGCGCTGGTTAGTTTTTCATAATCTTATCAGCATTTGGCACTACTCAATTTGGTACGTTCTTTGTTAAACTACTAAAATATCAAGTATGTTTCCTGTATTATGGTTGTGCTAGTGTTTTGAAGCCTAGGCGAATAAATAGTGTTCAATAATGAGTTAGCTACGTCTTGTTAAACTGGATACAAAAACTGCTTAGCTCTCCATTTTCTTAATGGTTCTACCTATTAGTATTTCTACTGGGAAACACGTCTTCTGTTGCCAAAGCCATCAACTGAACAATCTTAACATGAACCTACCTCCGTGTTTGATCTTGTTGCCTTGTCCTGTCACATAAGCTTGATTTTCTCAATACTCTTCCTAGGCAGAGTTTATGGAACATGATGAGAAGCCTCTTCCCATTGATATTCGTCTCCTGGGGACTCTTGCTGAAAAGGTGTAAGTCTTGTATTTCCTAAGATATGCCCCTTTTTGTCCTTTTCGTATCAAGCATTCATCTGGTTGTCTTGGTAATTGTGCGATTTTCAACTCTGTAGTGCCGTGTTTTTGCCAAAGATTTGATTATAAAGAGATGGAACTTGAAGGTCCACGGCCGAGGAGGACGGATGCCAAGTTGCCAACCCAGTTGCTGTTGTCGACGCTCATTTACACATTAATAATCAGTTACACCAGCATGAGGTACACCTTAATGTTTTTATCCTATATCAACCAGCTCACCCTCTTTATGTGTCATTACTGATTGGTTGGGATCTGTTCGCATAGGCTGCTGTCGATGTGCAATTAAAAGAATCATGGTAACACGACTTTTCTCAATCTTGATACACTTCAGGTTCTGCGTAACAGGCACGCAGACGCACGATTGTGTGTGTTTATTAGTTTTTTTTATCCCAATCAGTTGAAACACAGTAACAGAGTTTGTTTCTAGGTATGGGAAACTGCAGTGATGGGATGATGTACTGAAGGCGTACACTTTAAAAGCACCCATTAGTATCATTAGGGATTGTCATAATTGGACACAGGTGTAGCTGCTTCTTTATCTAAAAGGCTCTTAATGTTTCTTATGTAGAGATTGACTTAAGTGTATACAAATATGTTGGCAGTGTTCCTTTACAAATGGCGGAATATGTGTCTCGGTTTAGCAAGCCCTGCTTCTTGTGGCGATGGAAGCAAGTAATGGCACATTCTCAGGGCTGTTCTATTTGTTCGGAGGTACACTTTGAACCTATACTTTTATGCTTTATATATATAATAGCAAGCTCTTTGTCTTTTCGTTTTTCGTCCGATGAGGCATGGTGATATGTTGAAAGGGATAGAAAATGCCTTGCCATAGAACTTGCAGCGCTGGTAAGTTTTTCATAATCATATCAGCATTTGCTTATTATCAGAGAAAAAAAAGATTTAAAGGCATCTTAGTTTCATTGTTGAGCTTTATTAGATAACGTTTTGTGCATGCTATCGTTTGGTACCTGTCGGTAAAAGCATCATGTAATCACAATGGTTGCCTTTTAAATCCAGGTTTTGCAACTGGGGTACAAGTCAGTGTTTTTTTTACACTTAGAGGCCTTGCTCTGTGTCTTCTAGTTATTTTTTATTTGTGATTGCAGGATCCTTTTTCTTCTTTTTTTGCTATGTAACCTGTGGTATTGTTTCTTTTGGTGTTCAAAGTATGAGATCGAATTTGGCAGGAGCAATTGGCGATACCACAATAAGAAATGTGGGATGGCAGAAAATTTGAAGAATTAGGCGTTGACTCAATTAAGAATAAAATAAGTATATAAGGTAACACTTCATTACTTAACCATTCGTGAAGGAAGTTGTGATGTAGCTGACTTGTTTCCTCATAATTGATAATCTATCTTTTGATTAATCTAACATTATATTAGTTGAGCAAAAGAAACTGTAGATACCCAATAAGGTGATGTGATGTTCCTAGCGAAGAAAGTTGTGCCGAAATTGGTGATGACTACTTGTTTACAGTCATGACTATACTAAATCGGATAAGGTATCAACGTCAAAGCCAGACAAAGATTTTTGTTAATAAGTGTTTTTATATTGCGTTCAGTGTCCATTTCAGGTCACGGGCGCCCTCGTCGGATTCCGGCAGTCTATTCATTTCAGAGCAGTCATCATGAACGTAGTGAGATAAGTATGCTTCTCGTGCAATTTACTTTGATTTTTTTTTGAAATTTAAACCAGTGGTCGGTAATATCATGACTTTCAGATATTTCAAGACGAATGCACTTCTCGGAATATAAAGATAAATTTAGATAAATTCTGTAGACTTGCTTCAAAGAAATTTGAAATTGACACTTTGTTCTTACGCTTTTTTCATGTTATGCAGAAAATAAAACAAGAAAAGGATCTAGTGCAGGTTGATATACGCCATACCTTTTCTGGTGATCTCTATGGAAGGTTGGCAGATCGCTGGATAAGTTGGTTTTTATGTCTTCTACACAAAGCTTTACGATCATATGCGCATCCTAATATATAATCTGAAATTATATTGTCCTGTGATGGCTTGTCATAGGTGAAGAACCCGTAGCCAAATGTTGATGCTCACTGGGGGGTGTTATTATTGTTAAGCCTTAGGCTCAGCTTAGAGAATGGCCAGATCAAGTTGATGCTTCATCTATATAATATGACCAAGACAAGCGTATGTTGTTTCAGCTTTTGTTTTGCCTTCTTTTTTTTCATTCATTTTTTTCATGATGACATTAAAGGTGTTGGCGAGGTTCTTAATGAAACAGTCCGTCCCTCCTAATGGTTGAAAATCTTAAACTCTCATCTCATTCTTAGCTGTCGAAGTTGCAGAGTATCAGCTTACAAGAGAAAAATGTGAGCTTATTTCCAAGGTAGAACCAATTTGTCTATTTTGTTTTGTTTTTTAGAGCCTAACACAATATTCTTTGCTATGAGTTGTTTTGCAGGAACAAGGGAAGTTTGACGTACAGATACAAGGGAAGTTTGATGGCTTGTCATACCCATGGCCAAATGTCGTACATTCATTTGCTTCAATAAGTTTGTATAATATGCCCCCCCTTTTTTGACTCTTCTCTCTGGGCATTCTTTAAGCTTATGTAGTCAAATAGAAAACTATATCTGTGATCGGTCTAACATGATCCTTTTGAAAGAGCTAAAACTGTTACTTATGCCTTTTGATCATTTGTCTAACAGGTTAATAATGGTAGACTACGGACAGCTGGAGAAGCTGTTCAACGAAGTACTAAGGAAGATTGGGAAGAATTGATGAGACGTTTTAGTATTAAATTACTTAAAGAGTCTCCCGCTCCAGCTTTAAGAACTTGTGCAGGTTTTTCATCGATGCTCTTTCTTTTCCTCTCTTACAAGGTATGCATTTTAATGACTGTTGCAGCCATTTGTCGGAAGAGAATTGTTTGCCGCTGGTTTTGTCAGCAGCTGAAAGAGGCTAGCCTAAAGCAGTTAGTTAGGAGCTTGGAGATGGCTTTTTCATCTTTAAGTATCCCTCCTGAGATTTTGGCGACACTACTCAATTTGGTACGTTCTGTGTTAAACTACTAAAAAATCAAGCATCTTTCCCGTACTATGGTTGTGCTAGTGTTTTGAAGCCTAGGCGAATAAATAGTGTTCAGTAATGAGTTAGCTACGTCTTGCTAAACTGGATACAAAAACTGCATAGCTCACCATTTCCTTAATTAATGGTTCTACCTATTAGTCATTCTACTGGAAAACACGTCTTCTGTTGGCAAAGCCATCAAGTGAACAATCTGTTAGCGTTCTTGGAAATATGATGAGTAGATTTTGTTTCATCTTAACACTAGTATTAAGCTTACGTAAGATTGGATAAAGAGTCATACTTTAGAAACAGCATGGACCTACCTCCGTGTTTGATCTTGTTGCTTTGTCTTGTCACATAAGCTTGATTTTCTCAGTACTCTTCTTAGGCAGAGTTTATGGAACATGATGAGAAGCCTCTTCCCATTGATATTCGTCTCCTGGGAGGTCTTTATGAAAAGGTTTGCGTCTTATATTTCCTAATATATGGCAGTTCTGTCCTTTTCGTATCAAGCATTATCTGGTTTTCTTGGTAATGGTGCGATTTTCAACTTTGTAGTGTCTTGTTTTAGCCAAAGCTTTGCATTATAAAGAGATGGAATTTGAAGGTCCACGGTCCAGGAGGATGATGGATGCCAGCCCAGTTGCTATTGTCTAGGCTCTAATACACAAATAATCAGTTACACCAGCTAACCATCTTTATTATGTGTCATTATTGATTGGTTAGGATCTGTTGTCATAGGCTGCTGTCGGCATATTGACCTGTGCTCAACAACATCTCGATGTCCAATTAAAAGAATCATGGTAACACGAGTTTTCTCAATCTTGATACACTTCTGGTTCTGCATGATAGGCACGCAGACGCACGATTGTGTGTGGTTACTAATTTCTTTTATCATAATCTGTCGAAAAACAGTAACAGAGTTTGTATCTAGGTATGAGAAACTGCAACGATGGGATGACGCACTGAAGGCGTACACTTTAAAAGTACCCATTTGTATCTTCATGGATTGTCATAAGTGGACACAGGTGGAGCTGCTTCTTTATCTAAAAGGCCTTAATGTATCTTCTGTAGAGATTGACTTAAGTGTATACAAATATGTTGGCAGAGTTCCTTCAAATGGCTGATAAAACAAAGGTTACAGGTTTAGCGATGGAAGCACTTTTGGCTGCTCGGGCACTTGTGCTACCTCCAACAGAAGATGTTGAAACTCGCTTTGTCAAAAAAGTGGGAGGATCAGTCAGGCGAAGTCTACTCTGCTCAAGCTCTTTCCGGTATTGACTTTCTGCCTTTTGGTTGTAGGATTTTCTATGTCAAGAGTGAAGCTTTATTCTGTTTCCTTTAACTTGGGACCTCCTTATTTTGTAGTTTGACCCGAAGTATCGCCAGAAAACACATGCTATATCACGGACCTCCAAAAGCAATGCTTGGATACTTAAAATACCAGTGGTCACTTGGAGTGGAACGTAAGCGGAAAGAGGCATTTACCAAGCTGTAGGTATGCCATATTCGTATTAGCCATTGTGTAGGTTTATTCTCTTTCTCACATTTTTTTCTATTTCTTGCTTAAATGGCCATGTCATTTCTTCCCTCAAATGTAAATTAATTTTCTGTCTTTGTTTTTTATATTCTGACGAGGGAACTCTTAAGTGTGCCTCATTCTCAATCTGACATCCTGGCTGGTATTGTATCTAGTAAGGGCGCAAATGTTCCACTTCTTGCAGTCGACACTTTCTCCCGGATTGAGTGTAAATTGAAGGTAAATTATACTTACTTTTAACAGTGTAAGTGTATTTGTTAAACTATGTCTGACCGTAACACTTTGGTAACGATATAATGCTCTTTTCCAGAAATTCTAGATGCATTTAGCAAATCGACCATCTATGATCCACGTGGGCGTTAATCAATACGGAAGGGATGTCTCATTACAGTTCATGAGGTCAAATTGCTTCCCAGTTCGTTGTTGCTGCAGTAACTGGATATTTTCATTCTATAGCATGTGCAGCTAATGCCGAAGGGGTTGATGATAAGTTCACAGGTAAAGTCTGCATGCTTCCATGGCTTTTCCATGTTTGTCTTACCAAACCCGTGTCGTTCTTTTCTTTATTTTGCTTGCATTGAATTCTAACTTGCTCTGTCTGATTGAGTTGAATTACTATTCTTTTCTCATTGTGTTGAACCTTCTATCGTTGTGGTTCAACCATGGAGCTCGGCTGGGCTGACGTCCAAACAGCAATGGAAAGAGGATTCACTCATGTCAACCTTAACACATGGCTTGCTGTGTTGCCTCAAATAATTGCTAGAATACATTCAAATAATGTGCTGTCAGGGAACTGATAGTCTCTTCTCATCTGCATAGGAGAAAACCACCCGCTGGTTTGCAAGTTTCCATTAATCTAAACTTGCAACTTTCCATTAATCTAAACTTTAAAAATCATTATTTGTATTACGAATTTATGATGGGAATTCATTTTGGATTTGGTATTACAGACATTTGGTCTCTCTAGCACTAATTAAGTGTCACACTAAGTACTAACTCCGGGCTGCATACTCTTTGACTAATTTTTTTCCAAATGTTTTAAGGCACTTATGTATCCCCTTCTTGTTGCATGTAAATCAATAAGCAATCTTGGGAGAGATGCAGCTCAAGAGGTGGTTGATAAAGTTCGCCAACACAGTGGTGGACTTATGGATCAGGTTAGTAGTCATCTTCTTGTATTTACCATTGTCGATTTATTTGAGAATATTTTATTTCAACTGAGCTATCAACTGAGCTAATATGTGACCCTTTTCCTCTAGCCTCACATCACCAAAAAAAACAGGCGCAACTTGTATCACATGAACGAACTTATCAGAGTTGCTATACTTTGGCATGAAATGTGACATGATGCTCTAGAAGAAGCTAGTCGCTTGTATTATGGTGAACAAAACATTGAAGGAATGCTGAAAGTACCTGAACCATTACATGAGAAGCTTGACGAAGGTGCAAGAAAGGACACTACAGCCTTACAAGAGAGAGAATTTATAAAGGTTATTTTCAATCCAGGTTTTTGCAACTTGGGTACAAGTTACTATTTCTCTTACACTTACAGGCCTTGGCTGTGTCTTCTCTTGCACAGAACTGTACAGCATTGCAGGATCCTTTTTCTTTTTTTTTGCTATGTAACCTGTGGTCATTTTTCTTTCGGGTTTAAAAGTATGAGGCCGAATTTGGCAGGAGCAGTTGGCGATACAACAACAAGGAATGTGGGATGGCAGAAAATTTGAAGAATTACGGGTTGATGGCTTGTCATAACTGTGGCCAAATGTCGTACATTCATTTGCTTCAATAAGTGTGCATAATATCCCCCCTCCCTTTTTTGACTCTTCTCTCTGGGCATTCCATAAGCTTATGTAGACAAATATAAAACTATATATGTGATCGGTCTAACATGATCGTTTTGAAAAAGCCAAAACTGTTACTTATGCCTTTTGATCATCTGTCTAACAGGTTAATAATGGTAGACTACGGACAGCTGGAGAAGCTTCTGAACGAAGTACTAAGGAAGATTGGTTTAAAGAGTCTCCCTCTCCAGCTTTAAGAACTTGCGCAGGTTTTTCATCGATGCTCTTTCTTTTCCTCTCTTATAATGTAAGCATTTTAATGACTCTTATGCAGCCAGTTGTCGGCAGAGAATTGTTTGCCGCTGGTCTTTTCAGCAGCTGAATGAGGCTAGGCTAGCCCAAAACAGTTAGTTAGGAGCTTGAAGATGGCTTTTTCATCTCCAATTATCCCTCCTGAGATTTTGGCGACACTACTCTATTTGGTACGTTCTTTGTTAAACTACTAAAATATCAAGCATATTTCCCGTATTATGGTTGCTAGTGTTTCAAGCCTAGAGAAAAAAAGAATTAAAGACATCTTAGTTTCATTGTTCAGCTTTATTAGATACCATTATGTGCATGCTATCCTTTGGTTCCTGTCAGTAAAAGCATGAATGTAATCACAATGGTTGCCTTTTCAATCCAGGTATATAATGATGGCCGAAAATTTGAAGAATTACGCGTTGATTCAATTAAGAATAAAATAAGTATATAAGGTAACACTTCATCACTTAACCATTCATGAAGGAAGTTGTGATGTAGCTGTCTTGTTTCCTCATAATTGATCATCTACCTTTTGATAAATCTAACAGTATATTAGTTGAGCAAAAGAAACTGCAGATACCCAATTAGGTGATGTGATGTTCCAACCAAAGAAAGTTGTACCGAAACTGGTGATGACTACTTGTTTACAGTCATGACTATTCTAAATCCGACAAGGTATCACCGTCAGAGCCAGACAAAGATTTTTGTTAATAAGTGTTTTTATATTGCGTTCAGTGTCCATTTCAGGTCATGCGCGCCCTCATCGGATTCCAGCAGTCAGTTCATTTCACAGCAGTCATCATGAATGTAGCGAGATAAGTATGCTTCTAGATGCAATTTACTTTGCATTTTCTTGACATTTAAACCAGTGGTCTCTAATATTATGACTTTCAGATATTTCAAGACGAAGGTGCTTCTCGGAATATAAACATAAGTTGGGATAAATTCTGTAGACTTGCTTCAAAGAAATTTGAAATTTACACTTTGATGTTCTTACATTTTTCCATGTTAGGCAGAAAACAAAACAAGAAAGGATCTAGTGCAGGAGGTTTTGCTAACTCACGAAGCAATAAAATGAGTTCTGTGCAATTCAACTTTCTTTTTCTTTGATATACGTCATAAGTTTTCTTGTCATCTCTATGGAAGATTGGCAGATCGCTAGATAAGTTGGTTTTTATGTCTTCTACACAAAGCTTTCCGATCAAAGTAGAGAAAAAAGGTATTAAAGACATCTTAGTTTCATTGATGAGCTTTATTAAATACCATTATGTGCATGCTATCCTTTGGTACCTGTCAGTAAAAGCATCATGTAATCACAATGGTTGCCTTCTTAGGTGCTTTTGGAGAGCTATGAGCGTGCTTACAGAAATATGGTTCGCGTCCATCAGGTGTCAGAACTAAAGGAAGTCTGATCTTAATTTAATTAATGATATCTTCTCCTGGCCACCCTCCCTTAACCGCCTAGGGCTGAAGGAAAAACAGTAGAGAATTCTAAATGCGCGTTTGATCATATTATGCATTAACATATACATGATGAATCTTTCTTATTTTTTTCTTTTCTTTCTTCCTTACTGTTGTATCAATGACAGGCAATTGGATATTATATGCTGCCTGTGGTAAATACTGTTGCTAAAGAACGGAGAGCCCTAATTCGTGACATGTAGACTCAGCGGGTTCAGGGATCTAAGCGTAATGTGAAGGTAAAATATTTCTTGTATTCACATATTATTTGAGCCACTGTAATGAATGGCAAGTCATATTGGTATTCTGAGCATGAAATATTGCTGTAAAAGTAACTACAATTCACTTTAGTAAATGAATCTATCTAACAAACAGATGCAGTTTTTTCAAGGTTTGCATTACTTATTTTCATCTTTTGATTTATGAAAAAGTAGCTTTATTTTCAGACTGTTAGTCAACGCGTGTATCATCATAGGTACACCTTAACAATAAACAAACATGGAGACTCAATGACATTTTTATGGAGTGGATTCAGTTCCTTATACTGTTTAGGTGTGGCAAGCACTTCTGGCTGTTCGGGCACTTGTACTACCTCATACAGAAGATGTTGAAACTTGGCTCAAGTTTGCCTTGCTTTGTCGAAAAAGTGGGAGGATCAGTCAGGCGAGGCTACTCTACTCAAGCTCTTGCTGGTATTGACCTTTTGCCTTTTGGATTTTCTATGTCAAGAGTGAAGTTTTATTCTGTTTTCTCTAACTTGGGACCTCCTTATTTTTTAGTTTGATCCCGAAGTATCGCCAGAAAACATGCAATATCACGGATCTCCAAAAGCAATGCTTTGATACTTAAAATACCAGTGGTCACTTGGAGAGGAACGAAAGTGGAAAGAGGCATTTACCAAGCTGCAGGTATGCCATATTCGTATTAGCTACTTGCGCTGTGTGGGTTTATTCTCTTTCTCACATTTTTTTTTCTATTTCTTGCTTAAATGGCCATGACATTTCTTCCCTCAAATGTAAATTAATTTGTTTTTCTTATATTCCGACGAGGGAACTCTCCAAGTGTGCCTCATTCTCAATGTGACATGCTGGCTAGTATTGTATCTAGTAAGGGCGCAAATATTCCACTTCTTGCAGTGGGAACTTTCTCCCGGATTGAATGATGGGTCTATTGAAGGTATATTGTAGTTAACAGTGTAAATTTAGTTAAACTATGTCTAACCGTAAGACTTTGGTAACGATATAATGCTCTATCAAGTATACAAACATATGTTGAGTTTTGCTCTAGACTATGTCAATATACCGCTCATAGAAAAGATTGAAGTATTTGAGTATGCTTATTTGATGATCTCTCTCTGTGGAAGCTTGACAGGTGGCTCGAAAATTTGGTTTTTATTTCTTCTACACAAAGCTTTAAAGAGGCGGTTGATACGGAAAAGGCTACTCGTGGTTTTGGGAAGTAATACAACGTTAGCGGACAAAGATTCAGTCAGAGAAAGGTATTGAATACTTAGTGCTTCTCTTCTTAATCTAACCCGGTCATTCATATTTCGTCTCACGTATTTATGATGGGAATTAAGAAATATTCTTTTGTACTTTTTGCTCTGCCCTTTTGACCGCAAATTTACCTACTTCATTTTGGATTTGGTATTACAGACATTTGGTCTCTCTACCACCTTTGACTAATTTTTTTCCAAGTGTTTTATGGCACTTATGTACTAACTGACTATGTACCCTTCTAGGTGCATGTAAATCAATAAGCAATCTTGGGAGAGCAGCAGCTCAAGAGGTGGTGCACTTGTGGATCAGGTTAGTAGTCATCTTCTTGTATTTAGCATTG
>OVBI01000223.1:0-112212 GCA_900406495.1 Sisymbrium altissimum
GAGGAGAGAAGAGCACACCTAAGAACAATTTAAAAGCCAAACGCAACTACGCTTTCTTCACAAAGATTGGCACATAGATCAATAATCACTTACTTTAACCTCTTAGATCTATGGAAAATAAGAGAAAAATTTTCAAACCAATCGATTTCATAAAACGATTGGTAAAGATAGAGGACGACGGTGGGTGTGTGACAGTGTGAATCATCAACGACAGCGACGGAGGAAACAATTATTTCTATTAAATTAATTTATCTTTAAATGTTTTCATTGATTGTGGGAAGAAAGGATAGGATAGTCTTTTATTCTCTTTAATGAAACATTTTTGTCATTTTTTCCTTCCCAAAACATATTCGTCACAAAACTCTAAAATAGTTTATTTTAGGGTATTTCTCTAAATTTTATTCAATCCCTTTCTGATTTGGTTATAACTGCTCTATTTTTTTTTTCCTTTTTTGCAGGCTAATCTTTTTTTTTTTTGCGGTTAAATAATCAAAATTCATAATCTTGTATTTTTTTTATTTATTTATTTCTCTTTTTAATCTGTTTTTTTTTTTGTTTCGTTTTGCATTCATTTTTTGTTATTGTTTTTAAACCATATTTTCCACCCGTTGTTTATGTTAATTTTTTTTTTTGTTGTTGTTGTGTATATATCCACTATCCATTGATGTTTATGTTGTTATTGTATTTGTTATTCTTCATAAGACGTGGTTTTTATTTTTTTTTCCCTGGATTTGTGTTTCATTCAATCCACTTTGTCAAAAGGCCCGTCAGCTGGTGATGATCAAATGTGTTAATGTTTGTTACATTTTCTTTTCTTCAACATTTCACATTTCCTCTTGGTTCTCCATCTTCAAACACTGTCGATGCTATGGTGGTTTATTCGACATTGCTCTGCAGCACCTTACTCTGGATGGTTCACTGAGAATTTGAATTTGCTATCTTCCCTTTTCGAGGTCTGTGATTCCAACGACATGTATGCAACCATGTATTCATCCCTTGATTGAAGATCGAGGCAATATCCTTACCTTTACAGTTGGTTTCTATGATGCTTATTTACCAGTGCTTTTTCGGAAGAACATCTTTATTTTTTGACAAACTTTATAGTATATGAAAAACATTTATTTTTAATTTTTCTGAGTTGTTTTTCAAATATTTTTAATATTTAATTTTTTGGATAAACTATATTTATAAATGTAAAAGTTTGTTTTTGTACTTTTTAGTTAGTTTTTGTTTTTACGTATTTTACTTTGTAAAAATCAAAATATAAAATATGTTGATTTTAATAAAATTATGATTATAAGTCGTATTATAATGTAAATGATTTATGATATTTTTATAAATATTTTATAATATGTACAAAATATTTTCTTATCTTGATAATACTTTTAATGAACTTCTAATATTTTTGTAAATTTTGAATAATATTTCTTTTAAATTAAATATCAGATTGATATATAGTTTCAAAGGCTATTTAGGTGAAAAATCATAAACTATATCATAATTAGGTATGGTGTACAAAATAATTTAAATTAGTTCTGAAATTTGAGTGAGTTATGGAAATGATGATTATGCCTTCGTTAATATCTTTGGTTGAGTTAAAAAAATAATTGGAAAATATTGTCATACATGCTATATGCTATACTGACACATGGCTACACCCTAAACCAATATCAGCCAAGTGTTTTCTGCGAAGGCGCTGCATTTTATGTGATGATATCTTCGAAGATTTGAGTCGATACTTACAATGTATATTTACATAATGGTGTATATATCTAACAATATAGTTATCCTCTATATAAGATGGTAGACAATGGCGATTATCAAGTCGGAGATACTTATTTATTCCCCGGGTATACTTCTTAGTTCTCCGTGTTGAAGAATATTCTACTAGTTGCTTGTTATTTATTCAGTTGTCCACAAACGCTATAAAACGGTGACTGTTTGTTTCTTACTTAAAGTTATGCTCTTTTTGTCTACTACTTCTTTTAGTGTGTCGTTATCTGTTTTGCTGGGTGTTGGTTGGTACAGATATCTTATTATAATTACCTTTTTGAACCTTAAATTATAGATCTTATTTAAGTGGTGATTCAAATGAAATATTATTTCATGGTACATCCCCTCCTCTGTTCCGGTACTTTAAATAACTGCTTTATAGTAAGACAAATTTGTTCTTTGTGCTGTAGATGATCATGAGTTTCCAGCTGGGTGAGTGGATGAAGTCACCCACTGGTGAGTGAGACTTTGTCTGTGATAAATCGGATTTGTGTTATGACTTGATGATCCGTGATGATGAAATCTTCGATACGCTCATGGAGATGGTGAAGAAACACTACTTGTTTGAGGAGATGACCCTAATTGTGCTGACTTACCGTTTTCCGGAATGGATGCTAGTTCCAGATGGAAAAAAACACCACCCCTGAATATTATCAATACAACAGTTGTCGGATCGATGATGAATAGCAAAATGTGGTACCCTGAGCTAGCAGTGTGTGTGACCGGAGGAAGTGAAGCTGTGGCCAAGTATTAGTTTTTGTGTAGGTTTCTTTTACTGTCGGTGGAACATCATTTGATGTCGGCGGTAAACATGATGGATCTTCAGGAACATCTTTTGCTGGTAACACACAAAATATAGAATCATATAAGTAAAAATATATCTTATATGTTTTCTATGTAGATGATAATGACGATCGTAAAAGTAAGAAGATATATTTTTCATTTTATTATTGCAGATCTGATATCTGGCCGGATCATTGAAGGAAGCAAAGTTGCTATGGAGGAGATTTTCACCAAACAAGAAATGCTTGTAATTCATAGAGTTAACATGGAGATGACCCAACATAAGAATGATGAATCAATAACTAGCTTCAGTGTACCGGCGCAGGAACTCGAAATCGTTGAAATCCCGAATGACGAAGGACCTGAACCCACGCAGTTGTCAATGGCAGAAGTCCAGACTGGTACTGAAGATGAAGGTATGAGTATGATAACGTATAATATATTATATAAGAAACCTATTAATGCGCTATCATCATTGTTATCCGGCTAACATTTATTAACTGACATTATGTATATATGTTTATATGTAGTGGTGCCGGATGGATATGTTGTCCCTAGTGTGGGTGATCTTAACGATCCACCACTGATTACGACATATCACATGTATGGAGATAATGGTTTCATTTTACTAGGAACTGACCCAGTTTGTGGTGGTATGGATGATGCAATGAGGTTCTGGAATGGTCTTATAGGCGATCAGTTTTCACCAGAAGGTTACACTAAACCACTTGAATATAATCCACACCAGCAGAATGCCATGCCGGTTGACCATATACCCGTTCCAGTTCTAGACGGCATCGATAACAGTAATATTCAAGAAGATGACTCAAGCACAGGGTCTTCCTATGCGGTTAACTCACCAACTGGAGTTTGTGAGGATGTTGACTTGTTTGAGGATCCCTTAATATTTGCGGATGATGTAATTCTACCACCAGGAACGTCTATTGAACCAATACCACAACCAACTAACTTAAATGTTGTCCCATGTAACATAAATATTAGTTGTAAACAAATAATAATAACAGTTATATGATTCCGGATGACGTACTACTTTATATTGGTTATAGGTGCTGCTGTCCCATCCCTCCAGTGTGTGAACCAGCTAACGCTCCATCTTTGAGTTTGACTCTTGGACCGAATACTGACAATAATACAAATGGTGCTGCTCCAGTTGATATGGTTGTGACCGGTTCCTCAGGCGAAAGTGAGGAAGCTGGTGGGTCTTAAAATTTGATAATGATTTCCTAATTAATGTGTAATATTAACGATTGTCTGTACCCTCTATTTTGTCGATCACTAAAGGTATTTTTTGTGGAATGATAAATTAGTTGTAAGGGGTATAATGTTATGTTTAACTGGATATGTTTCATGTTAAATAATTTATGTACAACTTATAAATTAAGTATATTTTTAACTATCTATGAAGTTAAGTTCGAATATTCCTAATTAAACGTTCCATCAATTTGTAGGTGAATATGTGAACAACAACCCCAAACAAATCATCGTCGGTATGGTTTTTAAAAACCGAGATGCATTTAAGCTGCACATTGCATTATATGCAATTGATAACAAATTCCGGTACCGTTGCACATGATCTACACCTGAGGGAATGTTTGTTCCGTATAACAGAATAGGATGTCCATGGCGAGTTTATTCAGTCCGGGTATCTGGCTCTGAACTTTTCGAGGTGCGGAAATTGACTATAGTCCATTGATGCACAGTAGATGAACGAACTGGGTATGAGAGACAAGCAACAACCAATGTGATTGGAGAAGTTATAATTCCAAGATATGCCGGACCAATAGGAGGCCCTCGGCCAAACGATATTATTGAGATAATGCAAGGGGATCATGACGTCAGCATCTCATATTGGAAAGTATGGAGATCGAGAGAAATTGTTATAGATTACGTATGCGGGTCTTGTGGAAAATCGTACAATAATCTGCCAACATACTTAAAAATTTGGTACTACCCAACTTAGGTACACTCGTTGACCTTCATACGGAGTCAGACGAGAAAGTTGGTGACCGGTTCAAGTACTTGTTCTTTGATATGAATGCATCTGTCGAGGGCTATAAGTATATGTGCAAGGTGGTGGTTGTTGACGAGACACACTTGAAAGGAAAATATGCAGGATGTCTATTAACTGCATCTGCTCAAGATGGTAACTATCAAATATTCCCACTTACGTTTGCCATTATAGATGGAGAAACAGACAAAGCGTGGGAGTGGTTTTTCCGTAAGTTATCTGAGTTCGTCCCAAATGAAAATGATCTCGTCTTTGTCTCATATAGACATGCTAATATATCATGGATTAATCAATGTATTGATCGGATAATAAATATGTTACTTATATTATGTGTGAATATACTATATTATGCGTGAATATACTATATTATGCAGATAACAAATAAGTTATTGTCTATTAAACATATTTACGTCGTATAGGTTTATCCAAGTGCTGGAGAATTGTCCACCAGAAAAGAAACATTAGGAGTTCTTTCAAAAACAGACACCTCGGATACCTTGTCGCAAGAGCTGCCAGGACATACCGCATAGCTGAGTTCTACACTATTTTTCAAGAAATTAGGATAATGGATCAAACTTGTGCTGATTACTTGATTGGCATAGGCCTAAGTCACTGGAGTAGGTCGCATTTTTGGGGGAATAGGTACAATATAATGAGTTTTAACATTGCAAAATCTTGGAATGCTGTACTCCGAGAAGTAAGAGAGAATCCCATTATGTTGTTGGTTGAATACATTCGCGGCAACATGATGAGCTGGTTTTGCAACCGCCGCGAGGTAGCAAACCGTGGATCGGATACCGTTACTCCCCGCGTTATGGAACAGTTTGCCACTAACTTTGATAAGGCCGGAGGGTATAAAATACAGAAGATGAACGAATTTGAGTATGAGGTTCGAGAGAAAGATGGGAGGACATTCCATGTTGATTTAGCCGATAAATCATGCAGCTGTTTCGAGTTCCAGATGCTTAAAATACCATGCCCTCACGTAATTGCCGCAGCGGTTAAGGGGAAGCAGCGAGTAGACGCGCTGGTACCTAAAGAGTACACTACGGACAGTCTTACAGGTGCATACCAATGGCGTATTTACCCCGTGATAGAAGCAAACGATGTATCAGATCTGACAAATGCGATAGGTGCCCTTAGTTTATATACCCCTCTCACACGTCGTCCACCTGGTAGGCCATGTAAGAAGCATTTCATATAGTAAGGAGAATTTAGTGTAAGATAATTGTTTATGGTGATCAATATACTTATTTGTTAACAAATGCAATAACCGGGTAACGTATTTGATTACAGAAGAAGAAAACACTGAGAAAGCGGACGGTATGTAGTCGATGTAACCAAATGGGACACAACCGTGCAACATGCAAGATGCCAATATTGGATTAATCTGACATGTTTCCATGGTGTATGAAGAAAACGAAATAAGTAGTATGTATTGAGTTGACAACTGGTATCATGTTTGAATGGTGTATGAAGAATGGGTGGTTACTGTACCTGTGGCAGACAAATGTATGTGTAATATCTATATAAAGTTACGTATTTCAGATGTTGAAGGAGACAGGTTTACATGTAATGTACCCTTATTTATAAATAAAATCAGACTCATTATGATTATCGATTATAAACAATTATAAAATAATTATCCGGTTATTAATGTTGAGTACGGATAATTTATATGTTAGATGTTAAATTTATTATTGATAGCAAAGTTGAGAGTGCATGGTAAAAGGTTTATGTATTAATGTGGTTGAGTGAAACAGATATATAGGTAACTGATTGGGTATTTGTATTTCGTTTTATGGTATATTTATTTGTTTTATGGTTAAGGGTTTAGAGTTTAGGGTTTATAGTTTAGGGTGTAGGGTTTATAGTTTAGGGTGTAGGGTTTAGATTTTAGGGTTTATGGTATATGGTTTATAGTTTAGTGTTTAGGATTTAGTGTTTATTGTTTATGGTTAAGGGTTTAGCGTTTATGGTTTATAGTATATGGTATATGTTGTATGGTTTAGGGTTTAGGGTTTAGTGTTTAATGTTTATTGTTAAGGGTTTAGCATTTATGGTTTATTGTATATGGTATATGTTGTATGGTTTAGGATTTACTGTGTAGATTATATGGGTAAGGGTATATGGTTTAGGGTTTAGGATTTAGGAGTTAGGGTTTATTGTATAGGGTTTAGTGTTTATTGTTTATGGTTAAGGGTTTAGCAATTATGGTGTATTGTTTATAGTATATGGTGTAGGGTTTAAGGTTTAATGTTTAAGGTATAGTGTGTAGTGTATATTTGTTTATGGTTTATTGCTTATGATTTAGGTTTATGGTTTATTGTGTATTATAGGGTTTCGAGTTTATGGTTTATTGTGTATTGTTTATTGTATAGGGTTTCGGGTTTATGGTTTATTATTTAGGGTTTATTGTTTATTGTTTATTGTGTATGGTTTAGGGTTTAGTGTTTATTATGTAGTGAAACTGGTTTTTATCTTTAGTGTATATTGTTTATGATTTACTTGTTAGTGTTTAGTGCTTTATAGTTATGGTTGACGTATTTATATATATATAATAAAAGTGTTAGCAACATAAGTAATCGTTTATCAAATTTATTCAATTATTATCATAACAATTCTTTTTTATTTACTAACGTCCTACTACACAAACACGTGTTAGGTTTGCTGAAAAGTCCGTAATATCCTTACACTCATTGTCTTTATATATATATTACCAAATCCAAAACCCTAACTTTTTTTTTTTTTTTTTTTTTTTTTTTTTTTTTTTTTTTTTTTCCCCCCTNTCCTAACTTTTTATTTGGTCTCGATCATATGCAGATTTAGTTTTATACATCTTCCCTTTTCAGGTATTATTCTATATCTGGGTATGGATCAAAGCTAAAGCTCCGGATCAATTTTCAACTCATCTCACAAGATTTCCAGTAAGGTTGAGCCTACTTTTTGCCACTGCAGCAGATATACGATATTGTTGAAAGCGTGGACAAATGAGAACCCAGGAAAGAGATTTTACAGATGTGATTCACATGGATTCATTATATTGGCTGACAAGGAAAAGCCTTATGGGTGGCAAAAACTGAGTTTGATAGAGGCTAGGGATGAGATCCGACGTCAGAGAGAAGAAATCAAGAAGCTTAGAGAGTCTATGCGAATCCTCACAAATCAAGTTAGGAATGAGTTAACCGAAGAATCGGACCAATCAGACAGAGTATCCTTACAAGAAATCGAAGATGCTGATAAGAAAATGCTTGAACACAAAGTTATGGCTGCCAAGAGAACGATTACTAACAAAATTTGTGCTTATTTCATGGGATAGGTTTATAATTGTGACAGCATTAGTCGTGGGAATGTTGAAGTCATAAGGGGTTCAGTAGTCTTTCTCATTATTATAGTTGTCTGCATTAACATATTGTCCATATCACGGTAATAAGTGAACCAAATCGTTATAAATGTTGTCGGATACCTAAATAGTTATCAATAATGGCAGATAACTAAATAGTTATCAATATGGTCTGTTAACAAAATAGTTATCCATGTATGTGAACTGTGGCTACTATGTAGTATAAACAGTAAACCATAAACCCTTTCCCTTACATATAAACCCTAAACCCTAAAGCCCATACCCCTATCCCACAAATTTAAACCTCAACCCTAAACCCTAAACCTTAAAGTATAAACCAAAAACCCTCAAGCCTTTACCCTAAACCATAAACCCTACAGTCAACACCATACAGCCTATAACCAATACCACCTTTATAAATATAAACCTTAAACCCTACACCCTAAACCCTAAACCATAAACATAAACCCTAAACCCTAAACCCTAAACTATAAACCCTAAACCTTAAAGCCTTTACCCTAAACCATAAACCCTACAGCCATTACCATGCATCATATAACCAATACCACCTTTCCCATAAATATAAACCCTAAACCCTACACCCTAAACCCTAAACAATAAACATAAACCCTAAACCCTAAATCTTTAACCCTAAACCCTAAACTCTAAACTCTTAACCCTAAACTCTAAACTCTTAATCCTAAATACTAAATTCTAAACGTACACCATATACCATAAACCCTACACCATATACCATAAACCCTATACCATAAACCATAAACCCCTACACAATAAACACTACCCACATATTGATAACACATATTAGTATATACTCCACCATTTTCCATATCCACTAACACATACCGCATAAAGTATATACCATATACCCTATATATAAACAAACTATTTAGCACTATTGGCAGATAACAAAATAGTTATCATTATGATATGATAACAACATAGTTATCTATGTATGGGAAATTATATGATACAAAGTTATTGATATGAGTTAGGTTGAACCAATTAGATAAACAATTGCGAATGTGGCTAATACGTGTTATAACCATCTTCTCTTAACCTATTTACCATTTCCAATAAATATAAACACTAATCCAAAAAACTATATTATATTTATAGGAAGAAACATTAAATCATAAATACGCACCCTAAATCCAAACCCCTAAACCATATACCATCACCCCTAAACACCGAATGTGTAGAGTTGTAATCAGCAGTTTATATTTTTGTTACCCGGTTAATCATTTATTGATATCACAAGCCAATCGTACCAGATCATAAAACAGACAAAGTTATTCGAAATGTACAATATTTTAAGTGGTATCTGTCAACTAAGTTGTTAACCGATAATATTAATAGTAAATGATTAATAATAGATAATATATATTAAATACAATACTGAAAAATTTGATTAGTAGGATACGATGTTCAACAGAGTTAACGTACAAATACAATCGAATACGTTAGATTTTCGTTACTTATAAAGCTTAATATCTCAACATATATAACTAGTAAACCAAATTTAACTCCAAATCTATCTGAATATAATACTCTCAGACCATGTAAACTATTTGAATGTGTCGTATAATAAAACAGTCAATTTCTGCGCATCTGCATCGAGTGAGTCAGGTGTGATGCATCTACATATATCATCTCCTCCTATCGCATGAGCTTGAATGAGCAAGACATATGTTATTGCAGAATCAGGAGAAAAGCTATTCTGTGTGACATGCTTCGATCTTTCAACTTGTAATGGCAATAGGTCTATGACTGTTAAGTATCGGCCAGCCTACTTAAGAATATATGGAAATATCTCTGCAATTGGGGTAAGAGCGACTGCCATCCCAGCGTCATTGTGAAGCGATATGTTTCAGTCCAATACGAGTAGGATGGACTGCTGGAAGTTAATACATATGCCAACCCAATGCTTTTTGTCCACTATGTACGGAAAATAGTAACACTGGGCAAACATTGTACTTGGACCACAACCTTCAAAATACTTGATCAGCTCTCTTGGAAATCGATAAGTGTCTTTACATCGGGCGTTTGAGAACTTGGTGAAAATTTTTGCAATGCACGGGGCAAACTTAGAATCGAAAAAGGCAACCCGCTTCCATTCTCCTTGCTGTCCATCGGTGGAGAACATTGATCGGATATAATGAATGAGGGCATCAACAATCTGCAAACACCAAAATAAACAAATACAGATCATAATAGTATAAGGGGATATCAATTCTCTGACCTATATATGTCATAATTAAATTATATAAACACAAAGTCAGCAGACTACAGATAACAAAATTATTATCATATTTTACTATTATCTTACCTATATCTGTCCTAATTAAACTGTATAAACACAAAGTCAGCAGATTACAGATAACAAAATTATTATCATATTTTACTATTATCTTACCTATATTTATCCTAATTAAACTGTATAAACTCAAATTCAGCAGATTACAGATAACAAAATTATTATCATATTTTATTATTATCGTACCTATATATGTCATAATTAAAATGTATAAACCAAATTCAGCATATTACAGATAACAAAATTATTATCATATAGTACAAGTATCTTACTATTTGTCATAATTAAACTGTCTAAAACCAAATTCAGCATATTACATATAACAAACTTATTATCATATTTTACTATTATCTTACCTATATATGTCCTAATTAAAATGCATTAACCAAATTCAGCAGATTACAGATAACAAAATTATTATCATTTAGTACAAGTATCTTACTATATATCATAATTAAACTGTCTAAAACCAAATTTAGCATATTACAGATAACAAAATTATTATCATATAGTACAAGTACCTTACTATATGTCATAATTAAACTGTCTAAAACCAAATTCAGCATATTATAGATAACAAACTTATTATCATAGTTTACTATTATCTTACCTATATATGTCCTAATTAAAATGTATAAACCAAATTCAGCAGATTACATATAACAAAATTATTATCATATAGTACATGTATCTTATTATATGTCATAATTGAACTTTCTAAAACCAAATTCAGCATATTACAGATAACAAACTTATAATCATATATTACATATCATAATCATATCGCACATACCTTGGCTGATAAAGGTCAGGTTCTTACAGTTATAGCATCGATATCTTTGTTGCATATATTGACCCCACCAACTTTTTGATCGTGCTATACAATACATATTCCATCATATTTATATACTTGTGTAAATTACAGTATTTGGTCAGAGATAAACATGTGAGAAAATCTGAAAATAACTTACAATTTTTTCTTTGTTTGTTCACAAAGCTCAGTGAACTTCCTGGTGAAATCAATAGGTTGTTGTCCTCGGTGAGTGGAAAGGTGGCCTTCCATAACCTTCTCTTGAATAAGACCTATTGAGAATGACGATACGGCAGATAATATCCATCCATCCCGATCCTGTAAATGGAACATCAGATTTATACATATGGGGTTATCTTCCAAATGATTCACAATTTGAAATTATGCATATATAGATACCTTCATCAAATTATCTTGTATACGGACATCATCTTCACCAACCGATTTTGGTGCACTTTGTCCATAACATGGGAAATATAGATAATAAATGTGTTAGCCAAACACTTTATACATTATCTGTATATTAAATTAGTTACAAATATGATGATAATCAAAATACCTCCATACAATCACCTTCCATATTTGCATCAGCTTCACTAACCGATTTTGTTCCACTTGGTTCCTCAGTAGCTTCACTCTAATTTTCAACTTATCATTATTATCCGACCCAAAAAATATAAAAAATTTGAACCGACGAATATAAGAGGATTACCTTGATATCATCTTCCCTACATGCATCATCGTTACCACCAGATGTTGCACTACTTGAGCCGTCCTTATTGGACAAAATTATATTTCCACCGCTATTGCCAACTATATCTTCGACATCCTACCATGGGAAATATAGATAATAAATGTGTTAGCCAAACACCGTATACATTATATGGATATTGAATTAGTTGCAAATATGATGAGAAGCAAAATACCTCCATACAATCACCTTCCATGTATGCATCATCTTCACCAACCGATTTTGGTCCACTTAGTCCCTCAGTAGCTTCACTCTGATTTTAAACTTATCATTATTATCAGAATCAAAAATATAAAAGAGTTGAACCGATGAATATAAGAGAATTACCTCGTTGTCATCTTCCCTACGTGCATCATCGTTACCACAAGATGTTGCACCAATGGGGCCGTCTTTATTTGACGAATTGATATCTCCACCGATGTTGCCAAGTATATCATCGACATCCTACCATGGGAAATATAGATAATAAATGTGTTAGCCAAACATCTTAGAAATTATCTGCATATTGAATTAGTTGCAATCTGATGATAAGCAAAATACCTCCATACAATCACCATCACGGTGTGCATCATCTTCACCAACATATTTTAGTCCACTGCGTCCGTCAGTAGCTTCCCTCTGATTTTCAACTGCTCTTTATTATCCGAACCAACAATATAAAACATAAGAATCGATGAATATACGAGCAATACCTCGTTCTCAACTTCAATACATTCATCATCGTTACCACCATATATTGCACCACTTGGGACATCCTTATTGGTGGAATTGATATCTCCACCGATGCTGCCAATTTTAACATCGACATCCTAATATGGGAATATATATAATAAATGTGATATCCAAACAATTTAGAAATTGTTTGTATACTGAGTTACTTACCTCCATCTCCGTATCTTCAATACATGCATCATCTTAACCAACAGCACCATATATAGTGTCATTTTCCAAATTTGTAATATCACCACTGTTGTTTATAGTATCATTGACTGGTTACAATTGAAAATCGATAATATATTTGTTAGCCAACATCGTTTACATTATATGTTAAATATATTATTTAGAGGATTAAGTCAGTTTATACATACAGACTGCCTTGTTGTATCTGGACTGCTTGGATTGCAAGCGTTGACACTGCCAAGAATGTCATAGATTATTTGATTGGTGGCATCATTGGGCACAGAAAGAGACCTGGTGACATCATCATTAGGAGATGATTGAACAACATGATGTGCATACTGATTGGTAAATGGAAAAGTTGGAAAATCAGGAGCTGACTTCATTTTTTCATCAAACAACTGTTTCAAGCTTTCAACAATTGCCTCTTGCACCAACCCCAACTCCAAACCAATCTCTGCCTTTATATCCCCATGGAATGCAGTAAACGAATTCTTCAAATCTAAAACCTGTTCAATAGAATAATCTATCTTCTCCTCAAGCCTTCGGAACTCAGCTTTCATATTCTGGACTACCATAGCAGACACTTGCTCAACTTTCATATTAGCTACATCAAGATTAGCAGCCACCGGTGCTTTTCCTTTACTTTTCGCTTTGCTTCCATCTCAGCAGCCTTCTTGACTTTTGCTTCTTCGCGCATTTGAATAACATCTACCTTACTCGCTCCTCTAGTGAACATCGAGTTGGAACAGCTCTGCCTCTCCATAATAAGTTTGGCCATATTGTCAACTCTCGGATCATCCTCCTCGTCTAACCAACCAAACTCATCAACGGATATAGGATTAAGAGAATCATCATGGAGTATGGACTCAATCACAGTCTGCAAAAATTCAAATTCAGTGTTTCTCTAATAATTTAAACGTATAACATAAAACATATACACACTAAACCATTATTTGTGATAACAATATATAATGTATATACACGAATTGTTATCGATAATTTATATGTTATTCGATAATGGATGCATTTGGCAACTTATTAATCGGTTGACAAGTACCTGAGAATCTTGGTTGAGAGACTTTGCATATCTTGGACTAAGTGTAATCCTGACATAGGACTTAACTGGTGCTTGCACATCTTCTTCTTCGTCATCTTCTTCATCTGAGCCTGAAGATGCAGACTGTTCTTCCACCACTTCTTTCAATGCAGGCACCGCTGCGGCCATAACCAATTGCAGAGACAGAGCAAACCCAGGGACAGCTATTGTATCTTGCGAGAGGGATATCTCATTCCTCTCTTTCGTGTTCTTCATCAACGCAAAAATTTTATCTAAATCCTTAATAAGCTCAGCATGTTTCTTCTGTATCTTTGGATGGTGTGTTGTTGTAAGCACATCATATGATAGTAGAGCAAGGCATGCGTACTTCAGCCTAATATCCTTATCTGTGATGGTGTTCTTCTTTAGCATCTTAATAACCTCCACCGCCGTGATCGACTCACACTTACCAAATAGAGATGGCCAGTACGGCTTCTCTGTGATGTTCTTCCTCAACCTCTTTTTCGATTTCTTGGGGTACTTTCCACATTGCAGACCAGTGACTAAGGCGAATTCCCTCAAAGAATATCTAACTGGTTTACCGGCAAACAAAAACCATACTTCATGTTTCTTCTTCGTCTTTAATTGGCTCGACATTAAAACCTCCCAAATCGGCCGGATAATGGGGGTTCGTTGACCAGAGAAATAAATTTGCCAAACGCGGAATTACGAAGAAATTGTACATCATCTTCATAAAGATCTTTGAGAACAGTGCGAATAGGAGTGGAGGTGTGGTATGCCGTAAGCCTAACCCCCTTTGGCTATTCACCGGCGACGAACATTCGCGGTGGTAAATCGGGGGTTTCGGAAGATGGAGAACCCGGTGGCGAGTCTACCAGTCTCGCATGCATTTTCTACATAAAATAACAGTAATTAGTTACTACGAAATTTGAAAATTAAATTTCGGCTACAGTACCACGAAAACCTGAAACAGAGATGGAAGATAGTTACCTCATGTTGCGATTCAGTGTACGGTGGACGAATTTTGGGTATGGTCACTGTATTTACCGCCGGAAGTTTGATTTTCGAAAATATACGTTTTGAATTTTGACAGAGAAATCAAAGGATATCGAAGATTTACTGTTTACTGGACAGCTAGTTCGATAACCTTCGAAGTTATAAATTGTATGTTACGGTGTAAGTAATCGTCGCCTTTAACGTCGCGTTTATTAATATGGTAAGTTGGCAAACATAAAATTTAATATCTTTTCATCATTGTTGGTCTGACACAAATATACAAGTATATACACCTATACTAAATAGTTAATCTATGTAGTAGGTGTGTGACCGTATTTATAAAAATGTAACAGTGTATCAACAGTTGTTTGTTACGAAAACTAAATACACTATAGTTTTTATGTATACAATGTAATTTTCCTAGTTTCAATGGTAATTCATATTACCTTTTATTTTATTTTAAAAATAAAAGATTTGGAATTACAATTTTCTACATACATAAACTCAAATACATAAAAAGAAAAAAAATGGAAAGGTGATATATTCTGTTCCAAGAAAGGAGGAAACAGACCACATCCATTCTTATTTTCTACAACAAAAGTAGAATCAGATAAACACTTAACTTGATACTTTGGGTTCGGTATCTTTCCTCATTTTGGTCACCAATGGAAGCCACACTTGGGAATAGGAAGCTCACAACTATCCATATGATTTGCAACTTTTAGTTTATCTTTTCCCCGAAAATTCTTAAGAAACAAACACAGACATTCTGGATTTGACAGTTTCGGATTAGGGCAACAGTCTTTCTTATATTTATTAAATTGACTATAATAAATTTTTGCACAATTTTGAAGAGCATTAAGATCACAATTGCTAACACCGAAAACTTTGAACGGATTCAAAAATGATGTCAACAATATGACAAAGAAGATATATATTGCTGTAATGTTCTTCATGTTTGATTGATTAGAACTGGTGAGAAAAAAAATTGAATAGATTTATTCAAACAGTTAGTTTTGGAGAAATATTATATGTTTTATTTGTTTGTTTTAGACTTTTAGGTCTTTAAATAGAAAACTGAAGTCGATGATTTCTGTCACATATGGGAAATGTCTAAGGTGGAAATCGTTTCCATTTTTTTAAGAAACATTATAGCCACAAATGTTAATTTACAATTTAATTAACACAAATAGTAATTGTCTTAGACGACAGAACCACACATTTATTTTTAGGAATCATGAAAAAAAAACAAGAAACTTTTTTTTATAGAAAACTAGGAAATTTCTGCGTCATGCGCGAAAAATGACAGAAAAAAATTTCTATTTTATAAGAAAAATAACACATAAATATAGAAAATAAAAATATAAAACAATTTTGAATAGAAACACATATTTAAAGCTTTAAGATATTATAAAGAACTTCAAAATTTTCATTGGGGGGAGGGGGAAATGCCACCATTTTCTTATATGTAGATCTTTACTGTAGATGTATATATGATAGATCAAAATATTTTTTTATTTTTTAATTAATAATTTCCTATACATATTAAATTCATGAATGATTTTATTATTTATTATAATTTTTCTAATTTTTCTCTATTAATTTCGTTTAAAATTCACATATTAGTTTATAAACATATTTATATTTTATGAGTTATAACTAAAGTTAATAATTTTGTATTTTATTTTAATAAGGATAAATTTAACCTATTTTTTATTTTTAATTATCTAAATGATTATTAAACGTTTAACCAAAATGTTCATACAGCAATTAAAATTAAATAAAGTAGCATAGTATTACCTCGTACCAAAACTTACCTTCTTTATTTGATGAAATTTATTCAATATTAAAAAAAATATATTATATGAATTATGAAAACTTTGTGTATTAGATTAAATTTTAACGATTTTACTAATTTTTTTTTGTCAACATAATTAGTACAAAACTCTTAAGGAAGATGAGAAATCGAAGTTGGTAGAACTGAATAAATGTAAGTCATCGCTGTAGGGTGGAGTCGTGCACTTCGTGCCAAACTATCCGCCTTTTGATTTTGTGCACGTGGAATAAGTTCCAGACTGAACGTTTCGTAGCATTGTTTCCATTCTTCAAATGCTTCCAGATATTGTGAGAATGCAGGCCAATCCTTTGGGTTAGAAATCATCTTCACCACTTCGGAACTATCTGTCGCAAAAGTGATATGATGGTGGAAATTCACTACACATTCGATTGTCCAAAGTAAAGCCTCTAATTCAGTGTGTAAAGGGGAAAGACTATAATCTAGATTGCGTGTCCCAAACAAGCTTTCCGTTATACCCTCTTTTCTGCATACCCATCCATTTCCTGAAAAAAAGTTAGGGTCCTTCCATGCCCCATCCACATGAGACCACCATCCTTCTTTGTTTATAGGTACCTTTGGAGGGATGATGCCTTGTGAATGAGTTCCTTCTTCTACCCTTTGGGCCTCAATCTATGATATACCTTATGTTTCTGCTATTCGTAAATATACAGTTTATCATTTATACTCTTCCAAATATACCATAAAATCCAAGGATAATAATTATCTGAAACCTCTTTTGGAAGTCTCCAAAAAAAAAAAAATCTAAATTTGTAAAAACTGACGCCATAGGGAAGGTACTTGGGTTCGATGGGACCATAGATAGAGCCCAAGTTTGAACTGTTGGAGGACATTAAAAAAAAACATGGTTTACCGATTCCTCCTCTGCCCCACATTGTGGACATTGCATCTCACACTTAATTTCCGAGACTTTAAATTCTTATTTACCGCAATGCACCCCAAAAGTATTTGCCAAAGAAAGTGTTTAATCTTGGGTGGACATTTTATCTTCCATGCATAAGCTAAAAGAGGTTTTGACATCCGGTCCATAATAATTAATCATAGTATCCTTATCCGGATACCTCTGCTCTACGTTGTAACCTGACTTAACTGAATATATGCTTGTCTTTGAAAAGTGCCAACCGTTCGTATCCTGCCATAGTGAGCAGCGAATTGGCATTTTCCGAATGATTTTTGTACCCTCAGGAATGATAACTGCTTCCAATAAAGGTATATTCCACATACGTGTCTGTGGAGCATTCAGATCACTAACCTTTAAAGGCGGATAAATATTATATTTGCAAGTTGCTGGTCTCGGGTGTGGGCTAAGAATCCAGGGATCATCCCATACTGAGATAGATGTCCCTGACTCTACCCTTTTGATTAGTCCTTTGTTAACTAGAGATCTAGCAGAAGTAATACTCCTCCATCCGAAAGATGGGAAGTATGATTTAATTGGATTTAAAGGATCCGAATACCGAAAATATCATCCCTTAAAAACTTTTGCAAAAAGAGAGTCCGGATGATCTATTAACCTCCATAATTGTTTTACTAAAAGAGTTGTATTAAAATCTTCTACAACTCTAAATCCTAGTCCTCCATCGCACTTATCTCTGCATAATTTATCCCACGATTTCCAGTGAAAACCTCTCTGATTTGAACCCGTGCTCCACCAAAATTGTGCCACCGCACTAGTGAGTTTCTTATAAACCGATTTTGGTAATCGGAAACAAGATATAACATGGGTCGGTAAAGCGGTTGCTACCGATTTAATTAAAATCTCCTTTCCTCCCTTTGTTAGAAATTGGACAGTCCAACCATTCACCCTGTTATGCAGTCGTTCTTGCAAAAAACCAAATATTTGAGATTTTGCCCCCACTAAACTCTCAGGGACGCCTAAGTAAGAACTCATTCTTCCTGTTTTTGTGATACCTAATAAATCGGTAACATTTACTAAATTAAATGTAACATTTATAAAAATAAATTTAACATATTTTTGAATATATTTATTGAATTGTATCTTTAGTTAACAACAAAATAAAATAATAAAAAAAACATTTACTATTTTTTCTTTAAGACAATGATGACTTGATCTATTTATTTTTTTTTTTGTTTTTTTCCCAAATTTTGTTCTTATAAAATTTTGAATTTTATTTAACAAATATTAGAAATATTATTTAAATCTTATATTTCTGTTTTTGGAATCTGACAAAAATATGTTACTTGATTGATCAAATTTAGTAATTAATAAATGTTGAAAAATTATCATGTTTTATTAATTACCTTATACAATTTTAGTAACTCTGGAAATGTTTTTTAAATGATATAGATATGAATCTGATTAGATTATATAAACATGCATATTGAATTTAATTTTATATACATTTTTGTATAAGATGTAATTCGAATTTTAAATTAAATGTTTATGTGAGAATAAATATATATTTAATAATTTAATAATTTTTAGTTGTTTTTAAAAAAATATGATGAAAAGATATTCTTTAGAAATATTTGAATCTTATATTATATACATACATTATTATAATAAAGAATTAAAAATAAAATTTAGTAATTAATATAAATGTAATAATATTTGATCACATATATCTTATATTATATACATACATTATTACTAAAATAAAATTTAGTAATTAACATAAATGTAATAATATATAATTACATATATTTTAAAGAAAATCATTAATGTCATAATAGGTATGTCATAATTTTTAATATGCCATATTATCTTTTAATTATGCCATGTCATTTTTTTAAAATGAAAATGAATTTGGTGAAGATATCTTATCAATTTTCTTCTCAATTATAGATTAGAAGATTGATTAGATTTTATTAAAAAATTAAAATAATTATCAAAAGATTATATATTAAGAAATCGTAAATGTGACAAATGAAAAATATATATAAATTCTTATAATTATACATGATTATTATTTTCTAAATGATGATTTAGAGAAACAAAAAAGGTAAAGAAGAAGAAAATCAGCAACTAACAAAAATATACAAAACTAATCAGCCTATATTATTATGGGAGATGGTTGGAAAAAAACAAATAGATATACGTATATATATTATGAGAGATTTGGTTTAATATTCTAAAAATTTTATATATTTTGAAAATTAAATTTTAATTTATTTTAAGAGCATAATATTATCATCCATTTTGAATTTTTTAAAAAATAAGTAAATATCATATCTAATTCTTAACTAAAATATATAATAAAAAATATTATAATAGTAATTCATCTGCTTAATTATCATAGCTCCAAGGTGTGCTACCCTAGGTAAATGAACAATCATTGCTCCAAATTTATCTAACTGTTTAAATACTATAACTTTAAGGTGTGCTACTTCAGCAGATTTAATAACCACATCCGACTTGGATCCCGTTTGATGTGGGGCCCTCCTTTCCCTTATAAGGGGTTGGATCGTCCACTACTGGTGCTGTGTGCTGATTATTTTCGTTTGTTGTTGGAGCTTCCAAAGGTCGCATGTGACGAACGGGTGTTCGTGGATTGGTATCGGTGTTGTCACCGTTGTTTTTTGCCGTGGCATTCTCTTCCCTTAGTTTTATGTTCTCTGCTTCTAATTGTGCGAGTTTCTCAGCATTTTCCTGCATCTGGGAAGTCATGGCTTACAGTTGTTCCAGAATTTCACGATTTGCATCGATGGACCGGGGATACATTTCCGTCACCATATACTGATATCGTAGTTTTCTTCACTCTCCTTCTAGCGTCAATTGTTTTGGAGAAAATTAACTGGCTTGTTGTAAATCTAGGGAAAACATGGAAATAAAGAATAAATTAGTTTTTTATTGATTTGTACTTTGAGAATGAGTACAAGGACCAAGATCACAGGTTATCAATCTATGAACCCTAATTGAATTATATAGCTGATAGAATTAACATTAATCTTTTTTATTCACTTGTGTTTACTCTCGATTTTATTTGTCCTCCACTTAGGTGGTTACCTCTCCTTTTATGTAGGATATAACTTGTGCCTAAATCTTCATGGGATAAGAATTCAGTTAACCGATTTCTAAGTGGATCAAGTTATTTGCGGATTCTCTGTGATATCATCGTTATCCAGTTGTCGTTACTGACCAAATATGTGTATATCGCTGCAGACCTATTGTGAATATTTCGTTAGGAGACCGTTATGGATATTCTATTTCATAAAAAAAATACTAGTGGTTTAATAATACAGTAAATCTCTTCCTGATTTACCAAGGTAATCCAAATATTGTCCAAATGAAGTTGATAGAGGAGGAACTTGTTGATCTTGTTGTTGAGTATTTCATTTTTGTAAAAGATTTGGTACAAAATAATAATATCTTATTTCAAAAGTTTTTTAGTTGATTTAAAAAAATTAAAAGATAAATAAAATAATTTTTCTCTTAAAATACATTAACTGATCATTTATTTTTTAGGATAAATGCAATAATGGTAATTGTTAAATAAATTACTATATTTTATTTTTAGTTTTATGATTTAATATAATATTTTTGTTTAATACATTTGTTATGAAAATTTTAAAATAGAGCATAAATTTATAAATTTTATAATTAAAAAGTATTGATAACAAAATAAAAAACAAACATAGAGTAAAAATGAAATAATATATTAGAGAAAAACCTACATTTTGGAGTTAGTAGTAGGAGTAAAAAATAGAGATTTCTCCAATATATAGTGAAATACTCCAATTATTTTACTTTGTGTAGTACATGTGGTACAAGTTACAGTAAAACTTCTATAAATTAATAATGTTGAGACTTTGAAAATTTATTAATTTATAGAATTATTAATTAATGAATAAATTAATATTTACTAATTTATAGAAATAATATGTCTATTCCATAATATTTCTTAGGTTATTTTTGGAAAAATAATGTTATTATAAAAAATTTAAAGAATTTAAATAAATATACTAATAATAATGACATATACAAATTTTAAATAATGAATATGAAATTCTTTATTATATTGCATTAAATTTTAATAACATATATTGAGTATCTGTGTAAAAATGATATATGTTAATAAGTTCAAAATATAGAAAAATAATAATTACAATCTAAAATAATGAAATTGAAAATGATATTACGATATATTTGAAAATATTTAGAAATACAAAATTCATCGAATCTAAATTTTTTTATAAATTCTTTTATAAATTTTGAATAAATTTAAACGATAAACATCACTAAAAGTTTGATACAGTAAGTAAAAGTAGAAATAAAATATTAATGAGATCTTTAACTTAAGTGAAAAAACATTATATTCATATTTTAGTATGTTATTTTAAGTATATATATAATTATTAATTTATAATTTTATAAGGACTATATATTTATAAAAAAGTTTCATAAAAGTTATTATCTTATTTTATTATCAAATTTTGTTAAAATTTTATACTGATCTGATATGGAATTAAATTTTTTTTATTAATTTATAATAATTATTAATTTATCACATATTAATTTATAGAGATTTGAGTGTATATCGTTTTCTTTTTTGTTACGTCACGATATCTACTTTGCTTTTAAACCAAAAACGCAATTCTATTGGTTGTAACCGTAGACTATACAAGACACGTCCGTAGCTGATCCTCCACTCCCATGTGTTCCCTTGATGAACAATTGAAAAAAAAAAAAAAAAAAAAATATTTCCCCAGTTCCATCTTTTGAAGCTTGTTCTATCAATTATAAAGCTCAATTTGATTCCCATATCGTCTTCTTTCTCTCTCTCTCTCTCCATATATATATATATATATATATTTCAGATCACTAAGAGCTCGCTCCAGCTCGATTCTTATCATCCACTCATGGCCTCACAAGCTTGTCTTCTTCTTCAGAAACAGCTCAAAGGTATACCAAACCATCGAATCTTTCTCCCTGAACAAACCTGTTCGCTGTTACTTGAATTTGATTCTGATTTTGTTTGTTTGTTTGTTCAGATCTTTGTAAGCACCCGGTTGATGGGTTCTCTGCTGGTTTGGTGGATGAGAAAAATATATTCGAATGGAACGTAACAATTATCGGACCTCCTGATACTCTCTAGTACGTTTTCTTTGATCCATTAGGTTTTGGTGAATTTCAGCTGTTGAATGGCGACTTTTGGTTTCTGCCGAAATTCGGATCCATTTGTCGGAACGACATTGGATTACTTACTGATACCGGTTTTACAAGTAATCCAATGTCGCTTTTGTCGGAACGACATTGGATTGGTCTTCTTTTGAGATGTTACTATTTACTTCTTTCTTTGTATGGAATGTAACTCAGCTTTGTTTTACGGAAAATGTAGTGAAGGAGGATTCTTCAACGCCATCATGTCTTTCCCACAGAACTACCCCAATAGCCCACCCACCGTGCGGTTTACTTCAGATATTTGGCATCCTAACGGTTAGTTCTCGCTCCTTATTGGGGGCAAGATACATATGAATATGAGACGCTCCTTGCTCGTGTTTGAATTCTACAAGGTTTCTTTTTATCTTTGTCTAGTGTATCCTGATGGCCGTGTCTGCATATCTATTCTACATCCTCCTGGTGATGATCCAAGCGGATATGAGCTTGCAAGCGAGCGTTGGACGCCTGTTCACACTGTACGTTCTAAAAACCATCCAATGTTACTCTATTTGTATGCATATCTCACTCTTTTGTAAAGACCAAGGGGTTGATTTGATGAGTGGGGTACAATCATGTCCTGATTTCAGGTTGAGAGTATCATGTTGAGTATCATATCAATGCTCTCTGGTCCCAATGATGAATCTCCTGCAAACGTTGAAGCTGCTGTGAGTGTTTTTCTTTTGTTTAGCCATCTTTCACTGCCTCTTTTGGATTTCCCATTTTGAGCTTGCTTGTTGACCATTTTCTTTCTTGTTTCTGTCTTACAGAAAGAATGGAGAGATAAGAGAGACGAATTCAAGAAGAAAGTGAGCCGTTGTGTCAGAAAGTCTCAAGAAATGTTGTGATCAAACACTTTTTTTTCACACTTGAGCTCCAACTTCTCTTGAAGTTCAAAGTTTCATTTTATCTTATTGAAAAAAAACTGTCCAAACACTACTTGTAATAAACCCGTCTTGCATCTTTTAATCACGTTTTCACAACGTGAAATGAAGTGTTTGGTCGAAAAAGATGTCATTGTTATCGAGAAACTCACATTAAAAATTTATACTTATTCTACTGAAGAAACCAGCTTTTTTTCTGTGTGTTCTTTTTCTGGTCTGTTTAAGCTTTTTTGTTCTTCATAATATAAACCATACACTCCATGTCGTTCGTACGTTCCCTTGACAAACTTTATACAGTTCTCTTTATATAAAAACGTCATGATGTTTGCCGACTTCTGTGACGACCCTACGTATTTAAAAGACCTGTAACGTTGTTGCTTTTAGAACCGTTGATTCACCATCAATCGCTATCAATATAGTTGTGAGAGACTAGTACACGTGTCACATTCCGTGTTTCCCCTTTTCTATTTCGTTCGTCTCTTTGGAGTTTGCAGAGAAGAAGAAGAAGAGACGGAATCTCGTTTTCGCTGCCGAAGAATTTGATTCTCAATCTTCATCAGCCGATCTGTTCTATAACAAATTCTCCGATCACTGACGATTTCTCTCGGTTCGTTATTTATTTATTTTTTTAAATTCTGTGACTCTTGTGGAATCTGGTACTTGTAGTTTGTTAGGATGATTATAGATTAGTTACGGATTTGGATTGCTCTTGTTGAAGATGGAAATGGTGTGATCTTGTTTGATTTGAGAATGGGAGAACCGTTGCGTCATACGGCTATGATGGCAAGTGTTTCATCAGGGAAAGAGTTTCGTAAGAGAAGCTTAGTAGCTTCTATTCCGAGAGCTGTTCACCAGACGATTCGTAAGCATGTTTCTTTCTCAAGTAATGGTGGTGGAATTGGTAGTGGTGTTGTGCAAAATGCAGCAGTGTTTCTGCTTAAGATCGCTGTTTTGGAAGTCTTTCGAAGAGTTTCAAAGGCTAAATGTCCTCATTTGTGGAATAGTCTTCAGGCTTTGCAGTGTCTTTGTTATCCTCCTCTTAAGTGGATTCAGAGATGGGCTCCTTTCAAGGAGTTGATCAAGGCTATGCAGGTTTGATATTGACTACTGTGTCCTTTACAAACGCATAGTTTTGGTGTTGTAGAAATAACAAGTTTGAAAGAAAGGATTATTTTGGTCTTAAGCTTTCATCATTCTCAAGTTTAGATTAAACTACATGTCACTTGATATATGTTTATCTGGAGGAAAATTTATTGTGTTATTTTATCAGTTTATGTGTTCTAAAGGTTAGTCATGTCATCCTTTTCACATTTCTGTACATTGTGCTTCGGTTGCCAATTATGAGGAGTCCTTGTCAGTAGTTGTTCTGTGATCTTTTCACTCTTTTAAGTTTATGTATCATGCTATCATATCAAATGCCATGTGCTAGTCCCTTCGGTGTTCTTACTTGATTGTATCATCTTTATGCAGATGCTTTCTCGGCCATTGTTGGTTCTAACGATTGCTGAGGCTCTGACTGACCAGTTAGAGTTAAAGCAAGAAGCTCCAGATGGTACCGCCTCTCATGCTTCTTCAGAATCACAGTCTGACCCGCAGACGTCTCAGTCTCCATCAGATATAAGGTACGTTATGTCAAAAGTCTTACATGTACTTTTGTACTATAATAATCTGAGACTGTTCAACTTTAATTTGAAGCACTTGAAGTTTTGAAAATGCCCTGAAATTATTAAACCTCCATAGTCTTATGTTAGTATTATGTAGATGTATCTATCTTCCTACGTATCTTAAGTTTTCTGTAAATTCAGAATTGAAGATGAGGTTACAAATCCTGTAACGTCACAAGACTGGCTTAAACAACTCTACGAAGAACTGGAAAAGCAGAGACTTAGCTTGCCAGAGAGGTACGTTCAAATTTTAGTGTTATATGAAGAAGTGCTCCCTTCTTTGAGTTTCAACTTTAAATTTTAGATCTTTATCTTCCAGTCACATTTTAATGTAGAATCAATGAGGATGAGCTTCATAGATTCTATAGAGTGTCAAATGGAGACTTCACATCCTTACTATCTTCTATAAAAAAGACAATCCATTGGAGGGAGACTTACAGAATCCTATCAGAAGAAGAACTTGAGACATGGTCAAGTTTAGTCTTTTGGCATGGATATGACAAGAACCAACGACCTTGCCTCATTGTCCGCTTGGGGCTTGCTTTTCTAAAGTTGCCATCTCATGAAAGACCTCGTTTCGCTCAGGCAATCAGTACGTCAATAGTGGCTCTACTGCAATTTCCAGTAGTCTTTGCTACGTTCTCCTTTTAATCAATTTTTTTTTCTCAGTTTCTCAGGTAGAGCACGGCGTTTTGCATCTTCTAAACCCCGAGAATTCGGAACTTACAGTATTAGTGGATTGTGAAGGATTATCTCCTCTGAGGATTCCGATGCAGATGTTGAGATCATGTTCTTCAATTCTTCAAGATCACTTCCCTAACCGTCTCGGCTGCCTATTCATCATTCGCCTCCCTCCTGTTGTCCGAGTCATTTCTCAGACATTCATCCAAGTAAAACCCTATCTGAGCTAGCTTCAGTTTTTCGGTTGTCTTAGTTTTCCTCTTGAATCTATTTATCGTTACATATCACCTGCCTAAACTTATCTTCATCTCTCATAGATTCTCAGACCAACCACACGCAAGAAGCTGAGAATTGAAGGGGAAACTTTCCATCGCGTCCTCTCTGAATATCTCCAGACGCTTCCTTCATACCTTGGCAGCGACTGCAACTGCAAAAGATGCTCAAATCTCAGCGAACAAGATTCACCACAGCGACAAACACACACGAGAAGCAAGAGAGGAAGCTCGAGGGAGACAGAGAAGCTTGACGTTAGCCGCTGGAGTTATGATGTCCAGGCACCTGATATAGCCTATGTGGACGACCCGAGCCTGAACGTATGTAACCAGGTGCTGCGAACAGCAGTAGTGTTCATACTCATGCTTTGGCTCTTCGGTGCACTACTAGCTGGATTCATCGATCCCGAGAGCAGACCCTTTTAAGCTTCCGCGAGGTAGCCATCATCACTATTTTAGGCAGATACGTATGTGCCATTTGTGTACAGAAGAAGTGTGGTATGCGTTGATATATGTAAGTGAATAAACCGGTCTCTCATTCAGCGTGGAGGGATAATAAGAATCAATCGGTTCAACTTAGTTTTGGGTCTTGGTTTAGGGTTAATGGTTTGCGGTTCAGTCTATCGTACGTTGGGAGAAAGTAACTACTGGTTTAGCATCGTGTTGTGACTGTGGTGAGTGGTGACCATCTGCAGTATAAAGCTGTCCAAGATTTCTTGGTGAGGTTTTGTAAAAGTCAGATTTCCCTAAGAATGACAAAAAAATATTATAATGATAAATATATATAAAGAAAGAAAATGGATAAGACATAATTAATTATTTTATTGTATTTTGGGGAAAAGGCGTAAAGCCTACACCGTTTTCTTGAATTAATGATTTTTTTTTTTTTGGCATCTCTTGAATTATTGATTGCTATGGAAGATAAATACAATAATCTCTATACTGTATCCAACATTTTAATTAATCAAGATTTGTGTCAGAATAAAATCCCAAAAGAGGTCACTCGATTCGATAGCATTTGTGGATGCAAGACTTGGTCAAATAGAGTTCGAGCTAAGAATTTCTTAGTAGTTCCCGAAATAAATCTGTAACACCTAAAACAAATTGATTCAACAAATGAATGGAAATAATGTATGTATTATATAAAATTGTGTATAAAAAAAAGTTGTTTATAGTATTTTGTACTCTGCATGAGAGGAAATCACAAACCCTAAAAGACTGGTGGAGAATATGGAAGGATAATTGGCTTCCCTAAACTCCATCCTGTCCTGAAAGAGATATAAGTATGGATTCTTACCATGACTTAAAAGTTTCAAATTTGCCTTAAAGTTTATCAGATATTTCAACATATTAAGATTATACAACCAATGAACCAAATGATAACAACATGCTAAACTTTAAATATACATGTACTAAACTCATGCTCTTATGTTGTAATTAAATAGTATGACTACCAAAAAAATATATAAAATACTCAATAAAAACAAAATAATATGGTGTCAGCAGGGGCAGACTTATGTTCCAAGGGAGGGCAGTAACCACTTACGTGATTTGTTAAATTTCACCCGTTCAGACTATGCTTGTTGTTTGCACAAAACCTTTTTTTATTAAAAATATCATTATATTAGACATTCAAACAAACAAAAAAAGGTTGCATTTTGTTCTTTGCTAGTATTTTGTCAAAAACTTTAAAAAAGTTATGTATAGTCGTCTTTCAACGAAACATTTTGTCCTTTGCTAGTATTTCACACATTTGCAACTTATCATTGGAGTGTCGATGATATTTTTTTTTGTTCATTTCTTGAAAATAATTTTATGATTAATCAAAATTTTCCCTAACTATAAAATTTTTAGGTTTTCTATTTGAAATTCAAAGATCAATCGATGGACTGAGACAAAAGCATTACTAATAATTTATTCACCATCAACATGCCGACATCCATTGGAAGTTTACTACTTATTATTTTTTTTTTTTCCTTTTGATAATGTTATAAACATTATTGTGTTTACTCGTAATGTACAAAACTGAGTCAACAATAGCGAAGTCAATAAGAAAGCAAGTTTCTTGTTTTTTTGGGAAAATAGTCGGATTGTTGCAGAATTATATAAAAATACATGAACAAATATGAAATAATATTCTTATTGATAGATCAAAGTATTTTCATCAATCATAAGTTTTATCTATGAGACAAAGGCATTATTTGCAGTCCAATCTTCAATTCCGCGAATCTTCAATGGGCTGAGGTATAATGCTGTTAGCGAACTTGAATTTCATTCCTTGCTTGAAGGTCCAACCGAATATTGGTAGATCATTAATCGTAGTTAGGACCACACAAGAGAGGTTTAGAGATGAGCAGTGGCGTGCTTTGGTTTAAGAAGATTCGAGGCAAATTTTAATGAACTTTTTTTGGTGTCGAGGTTAACAAGAGAGGTTACATTGTAGACTTAACTACAACGACACCGTTAATATAATTATCATGAGCTTAAACATGATAAATGATTTGAAAAACTCTAATGTCAAAATTATTTTAGAGTATGTGAAATGTCCAAAAAATTATTCTCATAAATAAATAGAGTATATTTAAAATAAAAATTTATATATAACCAGATCATAAAATAAAAGTAATAAATTATACTAAAATTATAAAGTATTTATTCTTGAAACATGAATTTTAAAACATTTTTGTTTAAATTTAAATTATTTAAAATTTTATTTTAATATATACTTTAATATATTTATTATTATTAAAAAAATTTTAAATGATATATTTTAGAAGATTTGTTATGATTTTAAAGTGTTTTGATGAATTTTTTTTGTTAAATATTATAAATAGTTTCATAGTTTCATATAAATTTTAACTAAAATTATATAAACTTTTACATTTATCCAAAATCAGTTAAAAACTAGTTAAGAGAATCAAATCTTTCTAAATCATTTGAATACATCTCCCCAGTAGACCAGAATTCTTACAAGTTTAGGAATTGCCACATCAGATCTACGTTTGGTCAAACGTTGTAGTAATCGAGTATAGATAGCTAACCACACATTAATTTCAATTTTGATTAAAATCCGCTTTTCGTGTTTTTGAAGTCTCTCTCTCATCTTATCTCTCTCCTTACCAAAGATTTTATTATTAAAAATTCATCCTCTTATTCAAACTTTCTTTATTATTTTACTAAAATTCTAAAAGAAGAAATCTTAACATAAAAAACAAAATATTCTTAAATTCCAAAATATATTCAAAATAAAATTGCAGACGACACTTGGGAGTTGGGACTATAAGTATATACAACAAGACCTCCTCCCACTCCTTCAGATCACACCAATTCTGTTTTAGGGTTCTCTCCACAAAGGCATCAGCTTTCATCACCGATCTCGTAATTCCTCTCTCTCGAAATCTTCGTTTCTCCGTTGTTATATTTATTCATAATCTTTGGTTTGGTGATATCTCAGAAATGGCGACGAGTGACAAGCAAACCAGCCCAAAGCCTCCACCTTCTCCTTCACCTCTCCGCAATTCCAAGTTTTTTCAGGTGACCCAAAAATGAAAAATTTATACTTTTTTGGATGTAAAGTTTCGATCTTTTCTCGATTCCTGCCATACCCATTTAACCTTCATGCGTCGAATTCTCGTTATTACTGTCTGATCCATGTTTGTTATGTCGGGTTTTGGTGGTCTGATTCTGTTGGTTGTTACTTTGATCTCGTTTGCATTGTATAGAACCAAACGGATCTCTTGTTTAGATTGGGGGTCACAAGGATCAATCACTGAGAGGGATGACTCTGTAGTGTTCCCTGTGAGAGAGCTTTGTTTATGTTTAATTGAACTGTAGTGTAATGTAATTTGTTGTACTTTGTTTCTGATCTTTGTATGTTCTGTGTGTCTCTCATCTTCTTGAGTATGATTTAGTTTGCAATGTAATGTTGTTTGATGAGATGTGCTGATTGGTTACGTTTCTCATTTATATGCAGTCGAATATGAGGATCTTGATCTCTGGAGGAGCTGGATTCATTGGCTCTCACCTTGTTGATAAGCTGATGGAAAACGAAAAGAATGAGGTTTGCCATTTCATTAATGGTTAATGCGTCATTTTGATGATCAACTACTGATGGTTTATATCTTTCTTTTTCTTTAGGTGATTGTTGCTGATAACTATTTCACTGGTTCAAAGGACAATCTCAAGAAATGGATTGGTCATCCGAGATTTGAGCTTATCCGTCATGGTATATGGTCTTGAAAGTCTCTGTCTTGTTGCTGCTGTTATGTCGACAAGATTAACATTGTCCTCATTTGTATTTGTTTTTTTTTTGGGTTTTAACAGATGTTACGGAGCCACTGTTGATTGAGGTTGATCAGATTTACCATCTTGCATGTCCTGCATCTCCCATTTTCTACAAGTACAATCCGGTGAAGACGATCAAGACCAATGTGATCGGAACACTTAACATGCTAGGTCTTGCCAAGCGTGTTGGAGCAAGGTTTGGGACAGAATTAATCCCAACTTTATTCCTTACTCACTCTTGATCTTTGCTATCCTTTGTCACTAAATAACTCTTTCTTCTGAATAGGATTTTGCTTACCTCAACCTCGGAGGTGTATGGAGATCCTCTCATCCATCCCCAGCCCGAGAGCTATTGGGGAAACGTCAACCCAATTGGTAGGCTCATACACTTCATCACTTTTAATTTATGTCTGATATATGCGTGTCACTTCACTGGCTTACAAAGTGGATGCTATGATAATAGGGGTTAGGAGCTGTTATGATGAAGGCAAGCGTGTGGCTGAGACTTTAATGTTTGACTACCACAGGCAACATGGAATTGGTCAGTTGTATTTTCCTGAGGCTGTCACTTCTCAACCTTTTTCCCTGTAATTTTATTAAGAACCTTTGTCTTCTATTCCTTACCTTGTATTTGCTTGTTCTTTGTAGAAATCCGCATTGCCAGAATCTTCAACACTTACGGTCCACGCATGAACATTGATGATGGACGTGTCGTAAGCAACTTCATTGCTCAAGCACTTCGGTGAGCCCCTTTGTTCAATAAAGAAACAGTTTCTTATTCGAGCTATAACCCAAATTGATTATTCATTGATTTGATCTTGTTTTAGGGGTGAGGCATTGACTGTTCAGAAACCTGGGACACAGACCCGTAGTTTCTGTTATGTATCAGACATGGTCGATGGACTTATGCGTCTCATGGAAGGAGATGACACTGGTCCCATCAACATTGGTAACCCAGGTATGCCCCTTAACACTCCTCCATTAGACCAATATCTTCACGTATGGTTTGGTTTGTGTCTAAATCTTGAATTTCTCAGGTGAGTTTACGATGGTGGAATTGGCTGAGACAGTGAAAGAGGTGAGTGTCTAGTTTCTCGATTGAATAAAGAGTTAAGTGCTTTCATATACTTGTGTGTTCAGGCACTGATATGCGGGTTTTGGTTGCAGCTCATAAACCCAAACATAGAGATAAAGATGGTGGAGAACACACCAGATGATCCAAGACAGAGGAAGCCGGATATCACAAAGGCTAAAGAAGTGTTGGGATGGGAACCAAAGGTGAAGCTCCGTGAAGGCCTTCCCCTTATGGAAGAAGACTTCAGGCTAAGGCTCGGAGTCCCCAAGAACTAAAAAGTTGATCACCAACCAAAACCAAACGTGAATGCACTATAAATCAATTATGGTTGGTTTCATGTAGTTTGTTTCTATTTTTCACAGTCGATCACCACAATTGTTCGTAGAGAAGAATAAAGATTCACGACGAACTAAAGCTTTTTCATTACAGAAAGAAAAAAAAAAAGTTACCTTCTTGCTATTGCATTTTTTTCTGCTACATCGAAGCCATTTTTTTTTATGAAACGTTGTTGAATGAGGTAAATCCGCTCGTCCTTGGGCTTTAAACAACATTTGCTCAAAGTACGCCACCTAGAGGCTAGAGGCTACACGAAGACTAAAGAAAAACTCTGGCAAAAAAGGTGCAAGCTTTAAACTCTAAACTCGAATCATTTCCCGAACACCAAATCAACACAAAATGTGTTGCTGAACGAACTTGGAGTTCTGACTCAAAACTGTCATCAAAAGATTCAGTTTTCATTGGGGTAGACATAGACTTATTATAGATGTCAACTTTATATTCATGTAGCATCACTTTACAGTTAAACTAATTTGAAAATCTCCTTGATTAGTAACTAATCCTGTTTTTTGCTCGTTGATCATCGGCTTATGTTCTTTTGTGCATGCACTCCCAAAATCAAAGTTTTATAGAGACAGAAAGAGATACACAACTTCACTAATTGGTTTCTTTACATATAAAATTTGTGATGATCATGAGTTTTGATAACAATTAATGTACTCATAAGATTTGAGACCTTTTTTGTATGTGCTAAATTTATAAGATAAAGGCTTTTATTTATTTTCGATATCCTCCTACAGACTAGTTCTTATGTTGTTGATTACAGTCATAGTCCATCTGTTTGTAGAAAATAATACCTTAGAATAATGTTCTCGGTGATATGATTAAGACATTGAAAAGAATCTCGAGTGGTTACGTGTCTCTTCGTGATTTTCACTGGAGAATTAAAGATCAGAGTAGGGGTCGGGGTCATGTGTCTTGCAACTGTAAATTCTTGATGCCGTATATGGTCCACTAATGCATAATGTTTCTGCATTTTCCTCTCTTCTTCAGTCTAGTTCATTGTGAATTTTTTTTTACTCTGCTAGCTATATTCTTCCTTGTATTGGATTCGTGTCGTTTTCTGGTTATATGACGGGATGGTGATTTGTGAATTTTCCTTAATGTTGTATTGTCGTCACTCATTTGTTTGTTAATTAAGAACGTAGAAATCATTTTGTGATTCTTTTTTTGCTGGTCATTTTTTTGAAAAATTATTGATAAATAAATTGTGGCGACACACAAAGATGTTGACAATCATTCGTACGTTGTTTCACTCATCCTTATCTCTCTGCTTTGAAATCTTGTCTTCTTCCCATGTGTGTTTTGAATTATTGTCTTGTCGATATCAATTCGATGTTAGTTACTATGCATGTTCCTCGTGCTGAAAATCGAAGATCCCAATTACCGTAGAGTCTAAACTCTAAAGCATAACTGATAACCCCATCTTTTCAACCTTCACTGTACTAGAAACCAACCCATATCACGAGAAGGATCATAATGTAACGTGAGGAAAGAGCCAAAAAGTATTTAAAGCTGATAGATACATTTGGTTTTATTTATCACAAGAGGGGGGTTTTTTTTTTTTACTGTCACACCACGCAGTTTTAAATTTAACCGCAGAAACTTCCTATAAATACCAGTACAATTTGTTTGCTCTCTACAACTCAACTCACTCAAACCCTAAAAACACACAACAATCACAATGAAGAAACCTTCAGTGACCTCTTTTCTCATGATCACTCTCCTCTTGGCTGCAGCTGTCTGCACCCACGGCAAAGAACAGGTGAAGGACAGCAACGGAAATCCAGTTAAGGTGGGTGAAAAATACTTCATCCAGCCGGTTAAGACAGAGAGGAACAACGGCGGTGGTCTTGTCCCAGCTGCCATTTCGATACTTCCCTTTTGTCCACTTGGTATCACCCAAACACTCCTTCCGTACCAACCGGGCCTACCGGTTAGTTTCGCATTTCCATACATTATCCCAGACACCATCATTGAGACATCTTCCATTATAAACATCGAGTTCAAGTCCGACATCTGGCCTGTCTGCAACGAGTTTTCCAAGTTATGGGCAGTCGATGATTCTTCATCCGCTTCCAAGGAGCCTGCCATTATCATCGGTGGTAAATCGGGGAGCACAAATAGCGCGTTTACTATAGAAAAAGCTACAGGATCAAACACTTACAAGTTGGCCACCTCAACCGGAACAGTTGGAGCGACCCCAGGGGCTTGGTTACGTGCACCACAACTACTTCTCACCAATGATGAGGCTAAGACCTTACTCGTCAAGTTCAAGAAGGTTGATGATGCTACTACGGTTACTACTTCTACTTCTCGTGTTGAGAAGTTAGGACTAAGGATGTTCCCATTCTACTAGTCAAGATCATGTACTGTATGCCTGAGACTCGTCCATGGCCAAAACTAAAAGGGTTGAGATAATACCCGCACGCATTTATGTGAACTACTCTTCTTTACTTTCGTAACAAATCAAATAAATTAATTTGTGTTTTCCAGCGCTTTATGAGACATGGCTTTACATTAAGAACAATATCCAATAATCTAGCTCTAAATTCTAATGACCTATTACCAAATATCCAATATATATATCTTTTTTTTCGGTTAAACCTAAGCAATCAAAGTTAAATTGAACTCCAAGCCTCCTATTTTTATTTCCTTTTTCACTTATCGGTAAAATACACCGTACTTCATATATAATCGATAAATCCAGACTTCCAATAAAAGTTTTTTGGGATTTTATGAAAACTATTGTAGCTTTGTGTTACATGATATATCCAAAAATTGCACTTAAAAACAATTTTGATTGATATGCAGAGGAAGACGCCAAGAACTCCAACTTCGTCCAAGAACACAGGCGGTAATGTCTTATTCTGAAACAGGAAATTTGGGAAAGCTGGAGACGGGGCAGGGGCAAACATTTACAAGTTTGCCACCTTAACTGGTAACCAATGGAACCACCCCAGGGGCCTGGTTAGGTGCACCACAACTAGTTGTCAACAATGATGATAAGGCTAATGACTAATTGTGAGGTTAAGAACCAGAGTGTTCATTGGGGTAGGCATAGACTTATTATAGAGATGTGCCGACGCATGAAAAAGCCGTAAAAGTGCATCTCCAAATATAAGCGTAAACGATTCAATGAGCAATGGACATTTGCATTGCTAAGTTTCAAAAAAAAGAATAACATAACTCACGTTATTAAATCCAGAGGTACATAAACTCAAATTATTACTTTCTTTTGAGACGGTTTAATTAAAACAGACAGCAACAAAATCACGTTATTGAAATGTTTAGAAGCCGAAAAAAATCCATCCTTTTCGCTAGAAATGTTGGCTCTCAGCTTTCTACATTTAGAATCAGTAAATCACCTGAAACACAAAACAAGTTGACATCTTTAGCGTTTGGCTGCAACAATAATAGCAAACCAAGCCAGACAAAAAAAAAGATAAAAACAAACAAGCAATCAACTCTGTTATTCTCTAATATTCATATAATTCACTTCTTACCTTCGAGCAAAAGCACAAGCAACAAGAACATGAAATCAAATTTGAGACCCATCTACCTAATAGACATCTCTAGGCAATTGGTCAACCCAAGAAACCTTTTAAAGTCTCATTTCAACAAACCTTTCAAACCTTCTAAAAGGTCTTAACTCGAATCATTTCCCAAACAGAGATAAACCAAATCAACACAAAAAATGTCTGAAGTATCCACAACTCTCTAACTAATTAATCAAGATGAGATTTTTATGGAGTATACCTTCTGTGTTGCTGGACGAACTTGGAGTTCTTGGCATCTTCCTCTGCAAATTATCACCGTTTGTAAAATTATTAGGGTTTTCCACGAGACCCAAAGAAACATAGATCCGGTCTAAATGGTGAAAAAGGTTTGGTCTTTATTATTTTCAAGAGAGATTGATTGGATCGGGATGACTTACCAGTGAATCCGGCGGTTAACTTGGTGATGAGTACGCCGGTGACGGCGAAACCGGTGAGGAATGGCCAGCAACGTTTCCATTCCCTTTTGAAGAAGACGGGCCATGGATCGAATAGTCTCATTTTTTTCTCTCTTTACTACTCTGCAGAAATGATTTCTCTCCCTTCGGTTTGTTTGCTTGGTGACTGCTTCGCGTCAGACAGAACTAATCTGAACTAGTTTTGTATAAAAAATGATCGTTTCTATTGTGGGCTTGTAGCCCTAAACTGGCCCATCATAGGCTCTTGAAGTCTAATTTCACTTTAAAACAATAAATAAGTACTTGTAGGCCTGGGCATTCGATAGCTGTTTTATTATGCAGATATTTTTTTCAGGTTCGATTTGATTCGGTTCTGCCCGAGTTCAAGTCGAATAATTTACAATAGAATTTCTATAAACTAATATTTGATAAATTAATAAATTTCTCCTTATATGAAGAAGCCCTTGTAAATAGAGATTTTTGCTTTCAACCATATTTCTTTTCTTAATACGGTATAGTGAGCACAATATAAAAATTAATAAAATTTAATAAAATAATATAATAATAATTTTTTTGAAATTTTGATATAATTATATGATTCTAACAATAACAATAGTATAAATTAATAATTAGATTAATTTATGCATACATAACTATGTTAATATATTAAAATATAAATATAACATATAATTTTTTATTTAACATTAAGATATTATTAATATTTTTTGTCTCTAATTTTACTTACTGTATTGAAAACTTTTAATGATGTTTATTTTTAGATTTAAATCCAAAATTTATTTAGAGTTTTAGATATATTATTTAATTTTGTATTTTTAAATGTTTTTAAATGTATTGTAATATTATTTTTTAATTTCGTCTTCATCATTATGAATTGTAATGATTATCTCTTGTATATTTTGAACTTATAAAAATATATCATTTTTACACGAATACTCAATATAACTTATCAAAATATATTTAATGTAATAAAAAATTAATCTTCGTAATTTGTAATTTTAAATTTGTATGTCATTTTTAATTAATAAATTCATTTAAATTTTTTGAATAACATCATTTCTCAGCAAAATAAAAAAATTGTGGACTAAAAACAATTTTCTATAAATTAATAAATATTATTTTATACATTAATAAATAATACTATAAATTAGTAAATTTTCATAGTTTCAATATTATTAATTTTTAGAAGTTTACTGTATTTTCAAAAACTTTAATCTTCATTCAAAACCATTTTTCGAATTGAAAATACTCTAAAATACAATTTTGACTAGATAAAATAAACAGAAACCAAATAGAAATCGGTAAAAACACTGTCTATTCATTTACCCAAAAGATCACGCATATTTTTGTATCCCAAACAAATTCAATCCTCAAATTATTCATATTTATAAATGTTCACAACTATTGACACAAAACCATCCATGGACAAATTTCAAGTGGCAATTGTTGCATTATTTACTTATGTATCCTAATTCATTATTCTCTGATTTCATAGTGAAATAATCGACGAATGTGAAAGGCAAACTACTCCAGTTCCAATAAAAAAATTTAAATACAAGATCAAACGATTGGTACATTTATCCTTTCTCGTTTAGTTATGAGCTTTTGATGTCTAAAAACAAATAAATTAAGCTGTCCTATACAACCAAAGAACAATACCAGAACCTGTTTCGCGAGCAAGACGCCGAAGCAAATACTACCTTGCACTAGGGACAACCTCTTTATCAAAGCTCGAGCTCAGTTCGTGAGAACCACGAGAGTCTGTCTCGTTGTTCTTAATGTTCATCGAGTTTTCAGAAGTTATACACTCTTTCAAATCGATAACAACTTGGGACATGTTTGGTCTTTCTTCTGAAGAATGGTTTGCGCATGACATAGCCAATTCAAGAGCTCTCCAAACTGAACGAGAGTTGTATTCACCGTTAAGGCTAGGATCAACAATCCTAGTAATATCTCCTCCATCTAGCAGGCATGCCACCCATTCAGTAATGTGAGGCTTTTCGCGGGCTTTGTCAATCACAAGTTGGTTTGTGATAATCTCTAGTAATACAATCCCGAAACTGTAAACATCGCTCATCTCAGTCAACCGACCTGTTTTATAGCATCTAGAAAACCAGATGGAGTAAGGTTTATGTGTAATCATTTGAACGATGAAGACGAATGCGTACATAAATTACAACATGATGTTATATATCAAGGGAGCAGAACTAATGATAAAGTCTTACTCGGGGTCAAGATATCCGGGAGTACCAGCAACAACCGTCGAAACCTCAGATTCATCGTCGACTTGGAAGGATCTTGAAAGCCCAAAATCGGCAAGTTTGGCCATGAAGTGATCGTCCAGGAGTATATTTGCACTTTTGATATCTCTATGCACCATGGACGGCCGGCATCCATAATGCAAGTACTCCAATCCTGTGCAAAAGACTCATTCATGTTAAATTGTTAATTGATGTCAGAATTCCAATGAGTGAAAACTTGATGGGAAGTTGTTCATCATCATCATAAATTTAGAATGTATGTATCATATTCTAGAAAAAAATTATGTTGTCAAAAGATTACATATAGGATGGAGTGCTTTAGCAGTATTAAGATACTTGTACATGTCCATATATTTAAATAATTTATATTCACTAGCGACATGAATTACTGAAACTGTTTTTAGTTAGAACAAACCTAGCGCAGCATCGACAGCTATTCGTAGTCTGTTACTCCATTTTAAAACAGAGTCACCCTGTTTTCCTGTATCAAATTGTCAAAAATATTCGTCGTATGAGTTTTTTTTGGTCAGAGCAGTCGTAAGAATTATATTTTGTAATCATCAAGAAAATTACAGATGTACATAATATATATATAAAATCTGTCACCTGACAAATGATCTTTTAAGTCTCCATTAGGCATGTATTCATAGATGAGGGCCAAGTGATCTCTTTCGTCGCAATAACCAACAAGGCTCACCAAATTGATGTGATGAACTCTTAGAAGCAGTTCGACCTACGGACCAACAATGACAAAACACATTGGTTTAACATGATACCAAATGTATATAAACTATCATTTTTTTCCGATTTTGGAAGAATTCTTTTGGTATATCATACCTCTGCCTTGAAGTGTTTATAGCCCTGTGATGATGATTGCGAGAGTACTTTCACCGCTACTTGATCTGAATCATCCAGATAGCCATGATAGACGACGCCAAATCCTCCTTCCCCTAGAGCTTTTTGGAAATTTTTTGTCATTTCCACAATTTCTGTATAACTAAACCTTCTTCGTTTTGTCTCGATCATATGTTCGGATATACTGGTTGCTGTAATACCCATTGGTATGTAGAGAACAAAATTAGTAAGCAACAATATTTATGACACAGTAGTGTATATAGTTTGTTGATTCATTGATGAATCTCTGTAAATACCTGGACTTGATCGCATTTTCTTTCTGAAAACAAAAACGAGAATCAGTACCACTGCAATGACCACAGCCGCAGAAGCAGCAAAAGCAACAGTCATCACTGGAAGTTTTTTTTTTGGGACACATGAACTAGACAAACACTCGTTCTCGTCGCCATCAACACTACGAAATCCAAGTGTATATTAATCTTTTAGTATTCTGAATAAACAAGACTTGTGCCACAAGGCACGAGATGTGTTTCCTTCTTACAATAACTGTAGTCCTTTCTTTTCTCTATCACGAAGAGCCTTAGGAATTGAACCATGAAGTCTGTTTTTCCTCAAATCTCTGTGAAAATCAGAGAAAATTTTGTACGTGAACATGATCCATAATGAAACCACCAAAGCATGTTGGGAAACTTACATGAGCAGCAACGATTTCATATTAGCTAGAAATTCTGGCACTACTCCTGTCAAACTGTTATTTGACAAATCCCTGATATTTGTAATATATAAATGAAAAAAGTTACTGACATCAATATAGTTTTTTTTTTGTCCGGTTGATTAATATTGACCATACTTACAGCTTTTGGAGATGGGTAAGATTTTGAATTCCAGTTGCTATCGTTCCCATTAACCCACTTGATGACAAGTCTCTGTTTAAAGGTCCAAACACGAAGAAAAAAAAAAGTATAATGTAGTTAGAAAATGTTTTCTGACAAGTCATCTAATGAAGTTTGTCGTATAGAGATCTCACAAGGAAGTGATTCTTGGTGGCGTAGACACATTCGTGTCGTTGCAACTTAGACCATCCCACAAAAACTGTCGAGGGACACATGGATCTCCTTGCCATGAGATTTTACTCAATCCATGGGTGGCTTTGATGTTTCTGATAGCAATCACTGTCATCAAGTTTGCAGATGTGTAGGATTTAGCATATAAGATGTTTTGAATATTTCATTAAATATCATACTGTGTAGCCATCAATAAAAAAACGTACCATCGTCTTTGTTTGTTTCAGACTGTGTAAAGTTGACCACAGCGAAAACTTCGATGGCAGAAAGTACAGGTGGCAGAGTTGAGTTCTGGGTTCTTTGAAGCTCTAATAAGCATTTCCCTACCTCACAAAGAGATGGTAACATGGTTAAGACAGTCGCGACCTCTAGATATTCAAGGCTCACGTCGGTAAGAATACTTTCCCCGTTCCAAAAAATGTCGAACTCTCTAGTCTGGTTGGCCTGTAAGGCTTGGACCTCAGAGAAATGGAAGTACATGTAGAGTTTATCATTAGGGTACTCAAGATCCTTGGTAAAACTCAATCCCGCACTAGCATTCGCAGGTGTTGCTGCAGTCATGAGCGCATCCTGCGGCACAAGATACTGATTGGAGTTATTCACTCTAAGAGTGGTGGAAATTTGTCTCCATTCTGACTCAAAGTAGGGAACCCATATTCGATCGTAGAAGTCACCTGGGTACCTGCGTTGACCAAAATCTCAAATTATTAACTGTGTACAACTGAATGAGAAAAAAAAAACCATAATATCGTTACCGTATAACATTTGTTGATTTGCTTAGGTATGTCCTCAGTATCGACTTCAAAGAACCTGATTCAGTGATGTAAGTATCATTCCCTAGAGACCTTAGTTCCAAGGCCGATATTATTGGCGTTGATGTCCCTGTCTTAATAAGACACACATCCAATGAGTTTGACTCTGGAATGTGAATGATCTCTTCCGATGTATTACGATTTAGATGCTTCTCCAGATCCATTGTTACCCAGAAGTTAGGGCCTATGTACAAATCAAATCTAGGAGAAACGTTAATACCATCGTAATTCCCATAGTTGCTTGTAACTCTGATCAAATAATTTGTTCCCTGATGCACGCTAAGATTGTAACAGTTTCGCATTCCATCTGGAAAATATCTCAATGTTGTCTGTGATTTTGGGTATTTCGACTCTAGACTTGCATCAATTCTACCAATTTTCCCACTTTGGACGAAGCTTGAGTCTGAAGAAAACTGTAGTCCAGTTTCCAGCTCAACGTAAGGAGACTCTTCGTTCGGGTCTAACCCGCAATCCAAACTGATGAACCCTGTAGAAATAGATAGATTCATAGAATATGTAATGTTAATGGTAATAGTTCTACCCATCGAACTAGTCGACCTAGCACTAGCACAGCCGATAAATAAGATAAACCCTTCTCTCATCCATATTACTTTACGGGCCAATAAAAAATTTCTTCTCTATCCAATACATCTAACATTAAAGTGTGGGTACCTGCTTGAGCTTGAACAAGATGAACGATAGAGGAAGCTGCTATTAGTGCCACCAATAAAAACATATGGGGACTCTCCATAAAAGAAAAGCTTATTTGCCCAAAAAAAGAAAAGAAATTAAAGCTTATAAGCAATGCGAGCACAAAACTCATTGGACATCTCTCGCGAGAGAGCTTACCAAGTCAAGGCTTTGAAAATATGGTAACATGGATTTGTTCTACAATGGAAATTAAAAAATTATGAATGAGTTTAATACGTTACCTAGTGGGCAATACATTTTTAATTTACTAGTTTTTATGGGTTTATAACTTGTCTTCGCTTATTTTAAAATCTATCAACTTGAGAGTTGAAGAAATCTGAGAAAGGGAGATGGGAGTGGCTTTCGATCTAGTGCTCGTTGACTTAGATGTTTCTGATGTTTAAATCTGAAAAGTGCATTTATTCACAGTTAAGAGTTTAACGATAGTTAATTTCTTTGTTAGACTATGATAGGTGATCAGCTGCTGACCTGGCATCTACAGAAGAATAAGAAGAGAAGCGTGACATGTCACCTGCAGAAGAAAATAAGAGAAGAATCAGTACGGTTAGACTTGTAGAGAGAGAGACAGAGAGAGAAAATCATAAATATAAATAGACGAGAGATTGTATGGAGAAGATTTATGCATCTTGTATGAGGTGTATGAGAATAGTTTATGGATTATAGGAAGCCCTAGGTTCTGCATATTGTAATCACCATTGTTATTAATAAATTGCCAACTCTCTATCTAATCGATGTGGGACACTTATCAAATATCCTGCAATGCCCACAGCACAGGCGGCCTCTCGCCTCAGGCGCTTTCCTCCCCCTCGGATTCCTCCTCTCCCTTGCTGTTCCAAGACCTGACACTTGTTCGTGTCCACGGTCACTACATCAATTGATAGAGAATTGGGCCCAATACATAAGGCCTAACAATTACCAATACAAGAAGGAATATGTGATCAAAAGAATGTTCATCTTTGTTTAGTTATGATGTCTCGTAACAAAAATTGACCAAAGAATCATACCAAAAGGAGGAATACATCAACATATATGTATTAAAGAGATAATATCAAATCATGATTTGAAATTTCTTTACAAATACTATCTTGCACTAGGAAAAACATTGGTATCAAAGCTCGTGGTCATTTCAAGGGAACTATCGGAGTCAATATCTTGATTCTTACATCTCATCAAGTTTTCAGAAGTAAGACACCCTTTAAGTCCACTAATAACTTGGGACATGCTTGGTCTGCTTTCTGAAGAAGGATTTGCACATGACATAGCCAATTCAAGAGCTTTCCACACGGATGTTGAGTTGTAATCACCACGAAGGTTAGGATCCATAATTCTGGTAATATCTCCCCTGTTAAGCATTAAGGCTACCCATTCTGTTATGTGTCGCTTTTCACGGTTTTGGTCAATCACACGTTGGTTTGTGAGCATCTCCAGTAACACAATCCCAAAGCTGTACACATCGCTCATCTCGGCCAACCGACCTGTTCTATAATATCTGGCAAGGCAAGAAGATGCATTCTGATTCACATGTGTTCATTATAACAACTAATATGTATGAAGACAGAAAAAAATTAACATGACATGCTGAAGTTCTAGTCTACCATCTAGTAAAGACGATGATCATGTTATATATAAAAATGAAAAAATACAAGAGTTTTAAAATACTTACTCGGGATCAAGATATCCAGGAGTACCAGCAACAACTGTCGAAATATGAGATTCATCTCCTAGTTGGGAAGATCTTGAAAGCCCAAAATCTGCAATTTTGGCAGTGAATTGCTGGTCCAACAAAATATTTGTACTTTTGACATCTCTATGCACCATCGATGGTCGACATCCAATATGTAAGTATTCCAATCCTTCCAATATTAACAAATATCAATCTAAACACATTGTAATAAAAATCTGAAAAGCGGTAAAATAAAAATTATCAAATTATTTTGAATTCAAAATTATCGGTCACCATGTGAGTATCACTAAAAAAAATTCAATTGAGAATAACTTTTGATTCAGATGAGTTTAGAAATATTTCGTGACATTTTAAGGTAGTGTTAATGTGTTTAAATCAATGTGCAGTAATCACAAGAAATATTTTGTTTAAACAAAAAATTGTCACTAAAAACTATTTTGAGTAAGTACCTAGTGCAGCATCAATGGCTATTCTTAATCGAGTACTCCACTTCAAAATAGGGACATCAAGTTTTCCTGCATCAAATAATCATAATCAGATATCATATGATTTGTAATACCAAAAAAAATAAGAGTATTTATGTACATATTTCACCTGACAAATGATGTTTTAGATCTACATTGGACATGTATTCGTAGATGAGAGCTAAATGACCTCGTTCATCGCAATATCCAACAAGGTTTACCAAATTTATGTGGTGAACTCTCAGCAAAAGTTCGACCTACATACCAACAATAAACAAATATATATGAAACACATTAGCCTAGCATAAACTGTATATAGATCACTTGATTCACATATGTATTTTGTTAAAAGTTTTGCAAAAGATTTAAATGACTACATACCTCTGCTTTGAAATGCTTATAGCCTTGTGATGATGACTGAGAGAGTACTTTAACAGCTACTTCTTCTAAATCATTCAAATGACCATGATAAACGATGCCAAAGCCTCCTTCACCTAGAGCTCTTTGAAAGTTGTTTGTCATTTCGGTAACCTCTGAATAAGTAAATTTTTTTCTTTTCGTCTTGATTGATGCTTCAGATATACTACTACTAGTAGATAAAATTATTGATGGTGGACCTGGTGGTATATCTGTAGAAAGAAATATTTAGTGTAAAAATAATGCATGGGATACATTGTAATATATATTTGTTGGGTTTGATGATTCTCTTTTCAAATACCTTCCACACTAGTTGATACTTTTTTCTTTCTGCACACACACATGAAAACTAATACTACTAGAATGATCACAATCGCGGAAGCAGGTATAATGAATATCATTGGAATTTTGAAAATCGGAATTTTCAAATGGACAAACCCTGTTAAAGTTAAAAGAAGATGGTTAAATGAAAGTTAATTAAAAAGACACTACTTTTGAAGTTGGCACCCAATTGTTTAAGAGTAAAATAATAATAAGAAACAACTAATATCATGACCAGAATTGAATAAGAAATTCTTTAATTAACCAGCATCGATCCACACACACGGTCTAGTTGGCCCAAGTTACTCGTTCAACATAGTAGGCAAAAGTTTCATAAAATACTGTCAATCAGCAAAGGTAGGCAGAAAAACAAGAAGTGAAAAAGAACAAATCAATCCAAAAAACGAAACTAAACCAAAAATTTTCAATTAAGCTTTATGACTCGTTCGACATATATAACTTAGGTAGGTACAGTTTCGAAAATATTGCCAACCAAGAGTAAGCAAAAATAACAAAAAGCAACAACGGAATTATTTAATCATACTAAATCATTATGATCTGAATAAATCACTAATTTGATATTAGGTTCTTCTAAACTAAAAACGAACCAAACAAAACCGAATTTGCATCAAACTGACGTGAAAGCAAACTGAATTACGAATAATCTGGAATGTCATCCCCTAAATTAGATTCCATTCATCAAATAAAGAGTTATGGAAATTTCATAGGTTCGTAATATGATAACTGTTCATTGTAAAACCCTTTTTGAGGGTCCATATATACTCCCTTCTACACAAACTTGACACAACTCTTTGTCGTGTCTAAATGATCTTATCATTGGTTTTTGTTTTTGTTTTCCTTTTACACTACGGCAACCCGTAACTGTTAGTTCCGTTATGTTTGTTGCGGCAAGACGATAATCAGGGGGGGGGGGGGGGACCAAANTGATAAAACTGTATTTTTTTATTTTTTATTTAAAGACTTTGTGAATGGAAAAAAGATCTAGGTACCTTCATGATCTTGAGCTTGCACAAAGTCAATAATAGCGAAAGTTGATACAACTGCCAGCAACAAAAGCCCGTGGGGACTCTCCATACTCTTTTACTTCCGAAGCAAAAGCAAGACAAGTACAAGCAAACAAAAATCAAGACTTGTATGAAGTTCTGCCCTAAATTCTTAACGATATATATAATTTCTAGATAAGCAGTGGGAGCACACAACTATTTTCGACATTTTAAGGAGATACTTTTTTAAACAGAAAAGAAAAATGAAGCCTCAAAACGTGAGAACATGACTTAGTTAGGACTTAGGAACCAAAAAGTAATTCAATGATTGAATATTGAATATGTTTCCTAGTGGGCAATTAGATGTTCTTTTGGTTATTTTAGTTAAGTCATATAATATTCAAGTGGTTTAGTTTATCACAGCGAAACTACTTATAACTGGAAAGTATTGGCTATAATAATATGTAACCACTAACTAACATTCTAACATGAGGTGATGGAATGTAATGGTGAGAGAGAAATAGTTGACTTGAATTGTTCTGTTCCTATCTGCACTTTCGTTCTTTGTATAATGGATGGTGGGTTTCGTGCTTCATCATCTAGCCATATAATTTTAAAGTTAGTTTTTACATTTGCAGTTTGGATGCAAATTTTTTGGTTGAGTTTGTATCTCTATTACATGAGTAAAAATGGTATGTTTTTATGTCATAACTGTGTAAGATCTTAGGGTCGCCACTGCATGCAGGAGCTAGGAGGTAAGGTTTTAGAGACCAATGGTGGTTCATATTGTTTTGGTGCCTTCGCTAGAGATTGCATAGGGTCACCACTGCACGCTGAATTAATGTGCTTTTATGGACAATGGAATCCGTAAAACAGAGGGTACTAATTACTTCAATGCACTCTCAAACATATTGGCTACAACTGGCTAAGCTGAAGATTGGTCTCACTTAGCACATAATTTGAGAATTTTATCATCTGTATTCCGCGTTTAGCAATTTTTCTATCTTTTATGTTTCATGTGTTTTTATTCTTTTGAATGTCTATGAGTCTATGACGATACTCTTGCAAAACGGACTGCGTACGTAGTTTTATGTTTTCCATGTTGACTCTTGATTTCGATCTGACTGGGTCTTTGAACGAAGCTTTTTAGAATTATCATAATTAAAATATGAAGCTTTTGATGTCAAAAAGATAAAGTCTTATTCTGATAATTAATCTAAAACACCACACAATAGATAAGTTTAGTTCCAAAAGTGAAAATTTCAAAAACCAAAAAGTTAGGGGTAGGAAGGTTCACAAAATTTAAAAAGGACTACTAAATCATTTACAAATTTTCTTCACAAAAATTTAAGAACTTTGTTATTGAAGCAGAAATATCAACAATCATATATTTTATAAATTGTAATAATAAGAAGATTGGTTTGGTCTTTTGGGAACAGAGATAACCAAACAAGAATTTGATAATTAGGATGAAATTACAATGCTTCGATCGTTTTTACCAGTGGACCTTTATGTTTTTTTATTAAGTTCATGGGTCGGTTCACCTTTATCTAATTATCGATGTGTTACCCGAAAGATTTAAAAGTCATAATATATTATCCTTATAATCACCACATGATCGTTCTCTGTGTTTTAGCTTTACTCATACGGTATCGCGAATGACTTCTCTGTAGGTTATCCATCATTTAACTACTGCGGTTCATGCACGCTTAACCGAGTTCTCTGGATGGACAACCAAAAAGGTAAGTGCACTTTGGTGACATAGGTAGCTAAATCATTTTTTTAACCTCTTTACGCAAGTTTCCATATTCTAGAAATCGGGATGTTACAATTCACCCTACTCAAAGAACGCAACGTCTTCGTTGCGAACCAAGACCAATTATTAACCGCCTCCGAGGGCCTCTCAGGTCAGCACTGAGACGGCAAATCGGCTCTGATACATCTTATAACGTTCCGGCCGCCCCTACCAGTGGACCCCCATGTCCTCTCACTAGGTCCATAGGCCGGCCCATCCCTGTCTGACGGTCGGTGCGTTAACTGGGAAGTTCAAAAGTCATGATATACTTTCCATGCAATCACCACATGACCGTTCCCTGTGTTTTGACCTCACTCACATAGTACCGCGAATGACTTCCCGGTAGGTCACCCGTCATTTGACTACTGCAGCTCAAGCACGCTTAATCCTGGAGTTCTCTCTGGATAGACAACCGAAAAGGTAAGTGCATTTTGGTGACATAGGTAGCCAAATCAATTCTTTAACCTCTCTACATAAGTTTCCATATAAGAAAAATCGGGATGTTACAGAAATGGACATGCCTCACCAATTGGTCAACGTTGTCCTTTTTTGTGAGTTAAATCATACCTTTTTATCTTGCTTTTGACTAAGAATATCAAAATGAGGTAATTCGGCTCGGCTCAACTCAACTCAATTCATCATAACTCGGATATTTTATAACTAAGCTCAACTCAACTTATTTATAAATAAGTTTAGAAAATATATTTCACGCTCAACTCGTATTTGATCATGAGTTAAATGAACTGTTCACGAACTAACACTTTAATTAAAAAAATCTAAATTAAATGATAAAAAAATCTATAAATATAAATAAAATTATCAACTCCTGATGTTACTAGTTTTTCATAGGTTTTAAGCATGTTTTCTTAATCATTTTTGATCATTTTAGCTGCATTTAGGTATGTTTACGTTTGCATTTGTCTAAATTATCTCAATCAGGTCTTGGAGTAGTTATCTTGTGGATTTGGAGTGAATGGAGAGGAGTTAAGTCAAGAAAAAAATGGAGAAAGCATCTAAAACACTGGCAGCGACGTGATCTGGCTAGGCGATTTGGGTTGCCACAGAGCAAACCCTTGCAGCGACGTAATCCAGCGAGGCGATGTGGGTTGCCACGTTTTATATGAGTTTTCACCGTGCCGCCAGCGACGTGATCCAGCGAGGTAATCACCCCGCCATGACTTGAGATCTGCTGGCGGGGTAATGTAGCGAGGCGATTTGGGTTGCTATCGTGCGTGCGACCTTTGACCATTTTTGACTTTTTGATTTTCACTTTTCCTCCTTTCCTTATTGGGTTGGGTCCAGCTTGCTGGGTCTAACCTAATTTATTTTAAGCTACTATAAATAGGTTTTAACCTAATTTTAGAGGACATCATTTGATCCATTGTTTAAACCTAAAACATCTTGTTTATTTTCTTAATCTAAGACAAGTTTCTCTTTTATTTTAGTTAATTTTTCTTTTCTTCTTATTTATTCTTTTTAATCTTATGATTATGCATCTAACCATCATGGATTTATGTGTTTTCATGATGATTAGTGAGTAATTTTACTATTAGACTTTAAAGTTAAGTAGATTAAGGGTGATTAAGAGGTGACTGAGGGTGTTTAATGCTTGTTTGATTGTTTCCAATATATTTGGATGTTATTAATGCTATATTAGAGCCAAAATCTCTGTCTCTAGATCTTAGGATTTATCATACGTAGAAGGTGTTTGATGAATTGTCTGAACCAATCCATCTAGAGCTTTGCATGTTTTTCCAATGAGAGTTGATGTTGAACAAATTTAGTGGCCTATAAGACTTGTTTTTAATGCATGCTCATGTTGTCGTTTCCAATGAGAATTGATGTTATTACTTGGTTTGCATAGAGTCTTTGCCATGAGAACGGATTGATTTGCATTAGTGTTCTTGGCATTAGGACTGTTCTTTGATCTTGTTTACACTTCCCAATCACCAATTAATCATCTGAAATCAATAATTTATACCCAAATTGCCTAATACTTCTTTGATTGAGTGAATTTCTCTGTTTCCAAGCTTATTGCTCTGTTTTTGTTTTACTCTTTTAAAATTCTTGTTTACTTTACTTCTTTCTTCTAAGTTATTATTAGGTTGTTAGATAATCATTCCAAGTAATCTGATTGCATTTAGATTAAGCTTTCATCTTGCATCTCTAATGAGTTAGTTTATTCCCAAGTGGATTGACAACCTTACTACAAAATATTGATTAGGATAAAATGCTGTTATCAACTCTAAATCCAAATACTTAAAAAAATCTCAAAACTAAAATATTAAATTAAAGGATAACTTTCATGGCACTAGTCACTTCGCTTGTCACCATAATTTAGCTAAACTTTAACTTGCTAATCAAGGAGTAAGCGAGCATTAATAAACTTGATTAAGTGAGCATTAATTAACAAGTTACTAAGATAGTGTTCCTATAACTATGAAAATTAGACGATGAATGTGGAAGGTAACTGGAAAGCAATTTCAAAACAACTAATTATATGCCAGACCAAACAAGTAAAACATTTGTCCTAATTTATATGCCAGACCAAACAAGTAAAACAGTTGTCCTCTCCAATTTAGTTATGAACATTTTTCCTTAATTTAGTTATGAATCATGATGTCTGAAAACAGAAATTTAATCACGCATACTATAATGAAAAAAAAAAATTTAAAGATTCCCCCGACCAAAGAACAGTACCACAGGTCTACAAATCTAAACGCAGAAAAGCGAACGAGGCTTCTTTTCACATACTACCTTGCACTAGGGAACACCTCGGTATCAATGAGCATGCTTAACTCACGAGAACTATGAGAATCCATGTTTTGATTCTTACTTCTTATTGAAGTTTCAGTCGTAAGACACTCTTTTATATCGATAACAACTTGAGACATGTTTGGTCGTTTTTCTGAAGAAGGATTTGCGCATGACATAGCCAATTCAAGAGCTCTCCAGACAGAACGAGAGTTGTAATCTCCATGAAGGTTGGGATCCATGATCCTACTAATATCTCCTCTACGAAGCATAGACGCCACCCAATCTGTTATGTGAGGTTTCTCGCGGGTTTGGTTAATCACATGTTGGTTTGTGATCATCTCCAATAATACAATCCCAAAACTGTAGACATCGCTCATTTCAGCCAACCGACTTGTTCTGAAGTATCTGGTAAGGTAAGAACATAAAGAATGATTATTCATATGCATTCTAAAACCCCAAAAGAATTAATGTAACATTTTTTGCACTTTGTGATAGTATAGCTATATCCAAGATTTTACAAACTAAGACTTTAGTGTTAGATTTGCAGTCATGGAAAAAAAAATGTTCACATTCATGAGTAACTAAAAAAATACTTACTCTGGATCAAGATATCCAGGAGTGCCAGCAACAACCGTCAAAATATGAGATTCATCTCCAATTTGGAAAGACCTTGAAAGCCCAAAATCAGCAATTTTGGCTGTGAACTGCTGATTTAACAATATATTTGTACTTTTGACATCTCTATGCACCATAGATGGTCGGCAACCGGTATGTAAGTATTCCAATCCTATAAAGGTCGACAAGATTTATTTGTTTGACGTATAATTAATCATTTCTACTTGTACATTGAAATCTTTTATCTCTATTGACCTTATGAAATGTTTTTCAATGAAGATAACAAATGATTAAAGCAGTAATGAGCTAGTACAAACCTAATGCTGCATCGGTAGCTATTCGTAGCCGAGTACTCCAACTCAAAACAGATCCACCGTATTTTCCTGTATTTGATACCCAAATCAGTCTTCATAACATTTTTTGGTTACTAATTAAGAAGTTAACAAATAAGCTAATAATCTAATGTTTCAGGTATGTTTAACCTGATAAATGATGTTTTAGGTCTCCATTTGACATGTATTCGTAGATGAGAGCCAAGTGATCTCTTTCATCACAATAACCAACAAGGCTTACCAAATTTATGTGGTGAACCCTTAGAAGTAGTTCAACCTACAAAGCAACAATGAACCAAGCACATTGGTTCAACATATAATGCTATATATTAGATTGTATGTCTTGTTTGCATTTTTGTAAGAATTGCTTTTCATACCTCTGCCTTGAATTCTTTATAACCTTGTGCTGACGATTGTGAAAGTAATTTGACAGCTACTTGCTCTGAATCATTCAAATAGCCATGATAGACGACTCCAAACCCTCCTTCACCTAGAGCTCTTTGGAAGTTGTTTGTCATTTCCATAACCTCTGAAAAAGCAAACCGTTTCCTTTTGTCTCGATCAATGTTTCTGTATTCTAGTAGACGTAGCATTTGCTTGGGGTATAATTGATGGCGAGGGTAGAGCTGCAGAGAGCAAAATTTAGTACACGAGCTACATTTGATGATTGTAGAATGATGTGTCGATCGGCTAATACCTTTCACATTTGATGCCTTCTTCTTTATAATCACAAAAATGATAACCAATACCAGTACGATAACTACGACCGAAGAAACAGCTAATGCAACGATCATCACTGGAAATTTCTTTGGTTGTGTGCATGAACCAGAGGAACAGTTGTTCTCATCTTTGTCAACACTACAAAATAAAAGGATTTTAACTAGAGGATGTTGACGCCATGTCTCTTTAATGATATTTTGGGGGATATTGAATGAAATTGCTGGCAGAAGTTCCTCTTACATTAACCTAAGGCCTTCATTTTCTCTATCGTGAAGAGCTTTAGGGATTGAACCATATTTCAAATTGTTCTTGCTCAAGTTTCTGTTAAACAAGATTAGTGTTCATAGATAGGTGACCATAATCAAGAAGAAGACTGCCATAACATATATTTTTAGGCAAAGAGACTTACATGAACAACAAAAATTTCATGTGTGCTAGAAATTCGGGTACTTCTCCAGTCAAGTTGTTATTTGACAAATCCCTATAGTTTGGAAGGAATCAAAAGTCACCGGACTAATTTACCTTCTTGACGTAGATGATTGTTTTCTTTTGCCTTAGATTATCAAACATCATACTTACAACTTTTCTAGATGGGTAAGATTTTGAATTACAGCTACTATGCTTCCTGTTAACCCGCTGGAAGACAAGTTCCTGTATAAAATTCACGGCAAAAACAATGTAATATAGTTAGCAATTTTTTATTAAAAGTACGAAAGGTTTTCTTCTATAAAGATCTCACAAGGAAGTGATTCTTGGAGGTGTAGACGTTTCTGTGTTGTTGCAATTTAGACCTTCCCATAAAAACTGCCTAGGAACACATGGATCTCCTTGCCATGTGACTCTACTCAATCGATAGGTGGTCTTGATGTTTTTAATAGCAACCACTGTCAGAAATTTCGACAACGTTTGGTAATATGTCAGATTAATTTAGCATATGATATTGTACTAAAAACCACTTGAAAACGTACCGTCGCTATTATCTGTTTCCTGCTGAGGAAAATCAACCACTGTGTAAATTTCAATGGCGTTAAGCAGAGGTGGGAGAGTTGACCTTTTAGTTCTGATCATCTCTAATCTGCATTGCCCTTCTTCGCAAGTAACTGGAAATGTACTGCGTATAGTGTCTGTCTGCAGATATACAGGACTAAAAGCATCGTAAACAAGTTTTGTATTGAAAAAGATTTCAAACTCTCTAGTCTCGTTGGCCTGTAAGACTTGGATCTCAGAGAAGTGGAGGTAATAGTAAAATTTATCACTAGGGGAACCGAGTTCTCCGATAAGAGCCAACGGTGCACTAGCATTCGCAGGAGTTCCAGCAGTCATGAGTGCCTTTTGTGGAGGCAGAAATCCACTAGAGCTGTTCACTCCACGTGAAGTGGAAATCTGCTTCCACTGCGGTTCAAAGTATGAACCCCACATACGATCATAGACATCATCTGGATATCTATGTTTAATACAATTTTTGATTAGTAGCTATAAAAAAAACAATGGTAAGAGAAATCGAGCGGTGACTTGGCTGGTGCCAAGAACGCAGATAACTTACTGTATGAAACCAGCTGGGTCGTCACTTAGATAAAACCGCGTATAAGTCTTCAACCAACCTGATTGAGTGATGTAAGTAGCATTTTCTATCGGTCTTAACTCCAAGGCTGATATAAAAGGCGTGGAAGTCCCTGTCTTGACAAGACACACGTCCAAAATGTTTGATTTTGGTATGTAAATGATGTCTTCCCAGGTACCATTTACATAATTTCCGAGGTCTAGTGTTACCCAAAAATTAGGACCTATGTACAAGTCAAATTTAGGATAAATATTAAGACCGTCATAATTCCCATATACTGCTCTAGCTCTGATCAAATAGTTGGTTCCTTGCGTCACAATAAGATTGTAACAGTTGCGTATTCCATCAGGAAAGTATCTCAGCGTTATTAGTTGCTTTAGGTACTTGGCTGCTAGGCTTGCTTGAATTCTACCAATTTTTCCACTTTCGATGAAGTTTGAGTCTGTTGAGAACTCTAGTCCAGTTCTCGGCTCAGTATAAGGAGAAATGTCATTTGGAGATAAACCGCAATCCACATTGATAAATCCTGTTAAGATATCAAAATATTAGTACGAACCCTAATCTAACGAAAGATAGATGTAGTTTTAGAAAAGAAACTAAAAAAAGCTTTCATTCAGACATCGAACCCGTTAAATTTGTGAACTTAAATATCAGACCCTTTATAACTAGTATCAACAATCTAGTATATATGAAAAGAAAACCAAGTATCTAACATGGACAAAAAAAAAACAATTTCGCGGCAACCTCTTCAGCTTTGCTGCAGTATGTAACTTGTAAGGGTTTTATCCCATTATTTCTGGTGTGCTAAAGTTGTAAAGGAAACCAAAGTAAAGAAACATTAAAATGTTGGTACCGTCTGGATCTTGAGCTTGAACAAGGCAAACAGCGGAAGTTGCAATTAGTGCGACCAACAAAAGCCTCTTGAGACTCTCCATATTCTCTTTCTTTCGAAGCAAACTCAGCACGGTCATAGTTTATATGTCATCTGGGAAACATTCTTTAAAACTGTTAAGCAAAACACCTTATTAAGTCATCCGGAAACGTGAGAACATGTCTTAATTCTACAAAAAGAATTCAATTGAAGTTTGAGCAAGTACGTTTTCTAATGCGATACACATATATCTAGTTGATCTAAAAAAAAAACAATTGCTGAAAAGTACAAGCATTCTTTTTTTATCACCAAGACACCAACCTGTAGGGCGTAAGACAATTCTTTTTTTTTAACTTATGTAAGACAACTTTTGAGAGAGAAGAAAAGAGTTCGGTTGTCAAGCTGTCGTTGACATCAATTTCCCTATGATTAAGGGCATTTATTTCTGTTTTATAAGTTAACTAGGGTTTAACCCGTCGACGTACGGGCGGGTGAACGTGGACGAACTATAGGACAGTCTATCCAAAATTACATCTTAAATTTTTGTAACCTTGAAAACGTTTAGTTTACTCTACTGATACTGACATTTATTCTTTATATTTTTCTATACATATTAGAAATCAGAGAATTGTTATCACCACGAAGAAGATTTCCATGAAAATGCTGTTGTTTACATTTTTCTTCACGTGTTTCTCATTGTCTATCCTACTTTTAGTTTGATAGCGAGTGAAACAAAAAATTTTAGAACTATGGTAGATTGAGATTCAACACGTAACTGTCTTGTCCCTTAACCTTTTCAGAATGGGGCTTGCTTGGCTGAGCATTGCTTGTCTCTCTCCTAGGCGAGCCATTACATGTTACTGTGAGCCATTCCTCCTTCTTTTGTTCCAACTTTTCTTCCCCCGTTGACAGTATCGACTGTCGTTGCCTTCACCTCACCTTTGTTACTCTGTTTCTCAGCATAGTCAGCTAAGCTTTTGCAGATTGCTGTACCACGGTAGAGGCATTAACAACCACCCCCACCCCCTTCTTCTGGTAACTAGCATTAGCATTCACAGAAGCTTCTGCTACTACACCATCTGCGATTTCCAAATTCTGCTCCACATTGAGCCTTCCCTTCTGCTTACTACTTTTGCCTTTAATCTTGGTGAAATCCTTATCCAGATGGCTCCACGGCTACCACATGATACGTCTTGGTGGCAGTTATTAGTAGCTAGCAGGGATAATGATGTTTGTGCCTGGAAGGGATACAATCTGGGAGTGGTTTCTCGAGATTCACTATATTAAACAGCCGAGAAATATCTAGGTGAGTGCATCTCTCTGTGTTTGGATGGAGCTTTACAGTTCTCTCTATGATGTCTCCAAGTAAGATAAGACCCTTATGGAGAATAACTGTCTCGGGAGGGCACTCCCTTGAAATCAAACCATAAGGAAATGGATGATAAATCAGGTCGTGCAAAAGCTGTATATGGACTCCATTCTTGTACAACAAGAGAAATTTCCGTGACAAAGTGGTGAAGAAGAACTCTGGATCGCAATTGGAGATTATCTATCCGAAAAAGAACCGTTTTGGGGCTATTGAATTGGGCATCAATCTTCGTTGGTTACTCTGTCCAGGATCCGATTGACTGTCACATTAGGAGCTTCTCCTATTAAATTTCCTACAATGTAAGACAGCCATAAAGGCTGATAAAATGTCTTTACATCCTTCGGAAGATCTCCCATTGCCACATCTTCCGACCAAGGGGGAGTAATGGACAAACAGAGTCCTGATCTGTAAGGACCGAGGTCCACAAAGCTTTTTGGGGTGGGGAAAAGGTTTGTATGTAGACCTTTGACGAGGATTACTGGAGGCCTCGGCCACCTGTTGGAGATTGAGTCTCCATTCCTCCGACAACCGGAACCTTACGGCGCACGGAAGCAAAGGCGGCTAGGGTTCCCTTTTTCTTTTCTATGTGGAACAGGTTATGTGATTATTTTAATAAGGTATGAGTCCTTTCTTGACGCATTATGCAGAAAATCATCCACAAACAAATTTCGAGTGGCAATTATTACATCAGTTTCTCAAGTAGCCATCATCATTATCGGCTCTGATTTTTGTTCACAAGAAGTAGCCTACTAATGTCTAGCTATAGAAGGTAACTGTGCAAATTTGATTTCTAACAATATATTCAATACACGAGATCAAAAGAGTGCCATATTTTTCCTCTGGTTTTTCTCTATGATGTCACTCCAACAAAAGATATACCAGCAACGCAAACAAGTAATCTTTGTAATTACTACCTTGCCCTCGGCACATCCTTGGTATCATAGCTCATACTCACTTCAATGGAACTTTGAGAGTCCATGTCTTGATCGTTACTTTTCATTGAGATTTCAGAAGTAAGACACTCTTTTAGCTCGATAACAACTTGGAACATGCTTGGTCGTTTTTCTGAAGAAGGGTTTGCACACAACATAGCCAATTCAAGAGCTCTCCAGACGGAACGAGAGTTGTAATCACCATAAAGGTTAGGATCCATGATTCCGGTAATATCTCCTCTATTAAGCATAAATGCTGTCCAGTCTGCTATGTGTGACTTTTCGCGAGTTGGGTCAAGCACTCGTTGGTTTGTGATTATCTCCAATAATACAATCCCGAAACTATAAACATCGCTTGTTTCTGCCAATCGACCTGTTCTGTAATATCTAGCAAGGCAAAAACAGAAAGTCAGATACATGTGTATTGATGAAGATGAACGTTTCTCACAAATTTACGTTTGTGCGTTTTATTATTTTGGAATTTGTTTTGACACATCATGGTTGTCATACTTTAGGTGGAGTAATAATACTTACTCGGGATCAAGATATCCAGGAGTACCAGCCACAACTGTCGAGATATGAGATTCATCTCCGAGTTGGAAAGACCTTGAAAGTCCAAAATCCGCAAGTTTGGCAGTGAATCGCTCGTCCAACAATATATTTGTACTTTTGATATCTCTATGTACCATTGATGGTCGACATCCAATATGTAAATATTCTAGTCCTATATAGAATCATTGGAATTTATTATCTAATGTTAAAGAGCACAAACGGTTCATTATCTTTTTAAAGTAAGAAACAAGAACTGCATGTACTATGTTTATTCGAGTCATTTAATTATGTCTATTGAGCACAGGAAATGTTTTGTAATAAGACTGACAAGTGAATGATATATTTTGAGATAGTTCGAACCTAGTGCGGCGTCGATGGCTATTTGTAATCGCGTACTCCACTTCAGAACAGAGCTACCGTGTTTTCCTATAATAGATTTGTCAAATCAGCAAGCATACATATTCTTTTCCGTATAATATAGCTAAGAAAGTGCTTAAGTTATTTATATATTATAATTTTTCACCTGACAAATGATGTTTTAAGTCTCTGTTGGACATGTATTCATATACGAGAGCCAAATGATCTTGTTCGTCGCAATATCCTACGAGGCTTACCAAGTTTATGTGGTGAACTCTCAACAAAAGTTCGATCTGCACAACAAAAAAAGCCATATGAAACGCATTGGTTTAACATATATAGAATAACGACAATTTTTTACCTCTGCCTTGAATTCTTTATAGCCTTGCGTTGATGATTGGGAAAGTAGTTTGACGGCTACTTGTTGTGAACCATTTATCTCACCATGATAAACAACCCCAAACCCTCCTTCACCAAGTGGTATTTTCAAGTTTTTTGTCATTTCTATCACCTCTGAGTAAGTAAATTTTTTCCTTTTCATCTCAATCGATAATTTAGATACATTAGTGGATGTAACGTTCGGACTCGGCGTAGTTGATGATAGTGGTAGAACTGTAGAGACCAAGATTTAGTACAAGAATATAATAGATCTATACATGATATGAGTTTCAGCGAATACCTTCCGAATTTGATGATTTTTTCTTCTTAAACACATAAATGAGGACTAGAACCACTATAATGACCAGGACAGCAGCCGAAGAAACAAATGCAACAGTTTTTACTGAGAATTTCTTCTCTGTGACACAAGAACCAGAAAAACAACGATGCTCTCCATCAACACTACCCCCAAAAAAAAGATTAACCGTTAGGATTCTGAATGCATGTGGTGAAGGATTCAAACGGAAATGTGTGTGGATAGAGTTCTTTCTTACATCAACTTTAGCCCTTCTTTTTCTCTATCAAGAAGGTCTTGTGGGATGGAACCAATCAGATTGTTCTTGCTTAAGTTTCTGTTAAACCAGAGAAATATCATACAACTAGGTGAACATGATCCCAAAAAATACTATTACGACCAAGTATGTCCGGAGAAACTTACATGAGCATTAAAGACTTCATATTAGCCAAAAATCCGGGAACTTCTCCAGTCAGATTGTTATTTGACAAGTCCCTGAAGTTTGTAAGAATCAAGTCACTGAAATGTATGAATTTCTTGTCTTTGGAGTAAGAATTATCATACTTACAACTCTTCAAGATGAGTAAGATTTTGAATTGCAGCTGCTATGGTTCCCTTTAACCCATTGGAAGATAAGTTCCTGTTTACAGAAAAAAAAAAAAAAAGTGTAATGTAGGTGGAGAATGTTTTCTTACAATTCTAAAAAAGGTTTTGTTATAAAAACATCTCACAAATGAGTGATTGTTGGTGGTGTAGATGCATCTGTGCTGTTGCAATTTAGATTATCCCATAAAAACCTCTGGGGGACGCATGGATCTCCTTGCCATGTGATTCTATTCAACCCATATCTGTCTTTGATAGTTCTGATAGCAACAACTGTCAAGAGAACAACAATAAATATAAATGTTGAATCTAGCATAAGCGACGTTTCTAAAATTTTATATTTATTTATTTGTGTGTATGCATATATGGAACCTTGCATGGGTACTTACTAACGTACCATCATTTTCATTTGTCTCCAGTTGAGGAAATTTGGCAACTGTGTAAATTTCGATGGCATTGAGAAGAGGTGGGAGAGTAGAGTTTTTAGTGCTTTTTAGCTCTAAGTTGCATACTCCTCCTTTGCAAATAACTGGTGTAGTGGAGTGAACTGTTGTGGTCTTCAGATATTTAGGGCTTACCGTTTTATCAAACTGTTCACCGTTCCAAAAAATATCAAACTCTCTAGATTCATTGATCTGTAATGATTGGACCTCAGAGAAGTGGAGGTACAAGTAAATTTCGTCATCAGGAAAATCGAGCTTCTCCGTAATATTAAACCGCGCAGTAGCTTCCGCAGGTATCGCCGCCGTGTTAAGCACTTTCTGCGGCACAAGAAAACCATTGGAGTTGTTAGCTTCGAGAGTGGTGAAAATATGCTTCCATCCTGGATCAAATTTTGGCTCCCATATTCTGTCGTTGACGTCATTTGGGTACCTGTAGTTCATAAAATCTTGTATTATTACTTATTAACCACTTAAACACAAATGAGTAAAACAAAAAAGCTTAAAGCGACTTACGATAGAATAGTATCGGAATTGGTAAGATAGTAACGCTTGAAACCCTTCAACGAACCAGATTCAGTTATGTAAATATCATTTGCTAGTGGCCTTAGTTCCAAGGATGAAATCATTGGCGTAGTCGTGCCTGTCTTAACAAGACACAAGTCCAAGGAATTTGATCTTGGGATGTAAATGATCTCCTCCGTTTGACCGCTTATCCTTTTTTCCAGCTCTATTGTTACCCAAAAGTTAGGGCCTACGTATAAGTCAAATTTAGGAGTAATATTACGACCATCATAATTTCCATATAGAGATGTAACTCTCATCAGATAATTTGTCCCTTGCTTGACATTAAGATTGTAGCAGTTGCGTATTCCATCTGGAAAGTATCTCAGAGTTACGTATGACTTTAAGGTTTTGGGTAGACTTGGATCAATTTTCCCTATCTTTCCACTTTGGATGAAGTCTGAGTCTGATGAGAACCATAGTCCAGTATCTGGCTCGATATATGGTGAAGCTTCACTCGGGGGTAAACCGCAGTCCAAACTGATGAACCCTATTACGATAACCAATAGAATAATTAATGGTCATTTTAACTATTTGAGTGTCTCAGAATAATAAAAAAATTGTGTAAAACAAATGCTCATCTTCTTTGGGGGTTTGTGTTTTTTTTTTCTTTTTTGTCTTTTTATGTAACAATGGACTTGTGGTAATGTAGTCTAATTTCTCTGTTTCTAAAAAGTCCACATTCATCACAAGAAATAAGAAATTGTGGATCTCTCCTTATTTTAACAAACTCCTAGTACTGTGACTGCTAAATTGTATTCTTATGATTGAATCCCTTCCATGGTTCCATACGTCCATATATAATCCATATATTTCCTTTTCTTACCGTACAATCCCTTCCATTACTTTGTAAGTTAAAAACGTTTCAAACTAAGAAAATCTATCATTATTACTTCGATTTTCTTTTGTTGTAGTAATCCAAGATGATCATTCTTGTGCTAAAAGTAACAAGTATTCTACTCTTTTTCTTTTCAACAACATGCATTAATATGAGTTCAGGTGGTAGTAGGTTTTCTAATATGAAAAATTCTATTCACGTATATCTCAACAAAATGTGAATACATACCTTCTTGATCTTCAGCTTGAGCAAGGTGAATGATAGCAAAAAGTGCAATAAGTGCGACCAACAAAATCCCATGGGGACTCTCCATATGCTCTTGCTTCCAAGAAAAATGAAGAAAGTCAATAAAGTTTTGAACCATAAATGAAGTTACCAAGACAATGGGTCCACGGAATTCCTACAGAAAATTTCAACCAAAGGCCGTTACCAAGACAGTCTTCTAAAATCGTGAGGACATGTCATAGTTTCTACAAAAGAAGTTTAATTTGATGAATGCATTATATAATCCGTTCTGTAGAGTGGAAACGCATTTTTTATTGTATTTTCTTGGTCAGAAAATGTTTAACTTGACTCTTGATTATTTTAAAGAATTTATCAATGTAAAGTATATGGTTTTTTTAACAGAACATGGGTAGTGATACGAAATGCACAGACAGACGGCATTTAAGTCGTCGTTGACTTAAATTGTGCTGATATTTAAATATGTCTACGGCATCCGAGGTTTCATGCTGAGGTTTCTACCCTGGGTTTATTTTGGCTTAAGTTTGACTTCTTTTTGTTTAAAAAGTTTTTGTTTATGCATTATTAGGATATGTTACCATTTGACATCCAGATTTCATTTGTTTGCTAGTTTATAACACATGCATTCGAATGTGCATTTAGAATAGTTTGGAGCAAGTAGTTGTCAAAATAATTTCTCAAAAGTAAAATTTGATTTTGATGACATTTAAAATTCACAACAAAATAGCATGTATAACATCATCGACATTATCATGGAACATAATAATTTTGTAGTAGAAATATAAGAATCACAAAAACGATAATTGAGAAATATAAATCAACGTGCTAGGAGATAAGTTGTTTGTGTTAAATTAGTATACTGTTTTAATAAGTCAACAAAAATATTTTAAAACTATATGTTGCTAAATAAGTCGACAACATTAGAATATAAGTCGACATGTCATGAATATATAAGTCGAAAGTATAATAAGTTGCGAATGTGGAGGTAACTCAATAACTTCGCGAAATCAGCAGAGTTGATCTATATTTTCTCTCATGTTTAGTTATTAACTGAAACACGAGATTAGCAGAGCATCTGACAAGAGAAAATACGGCAAGCAGAAATACATGATCCACACAGACAAGGCTCCTTTGCAAATGTTACCTTGCACTAGGCACAGCCTTGGAATCAAAGCTCGTGCTCGTTTCAAAGGAACCATGAGAGTCTGTGTCTTGATTCTTACTTTTCATAGAGTTTTCAGAAATAAGACACTCTTTTAGTTCGATAACAACTTGGGACATGCTTGGTCGTTTTTCTGAAGAAGGGTTTGCACACAACACAGCCAATTCAATAGCTCTCCAGACAGAACGAGAGTTGTAATCTCCGTGAAGTTTAGGATCCATGATTCTAGTTATATCTCCTCTATTAAGCATAAATGCCGTCCATTCCGTTATGTGTGGCTTTTCACGAGTTTGGTCAATGACGCGTTGGTTTGTGATTATCTCCAATAAGACAATCCCAAAACTATAGACATCGCTTGTTTCCGCCAACTGACCACTCCTGTAATATCTAGCAGATTTTCAAAAACATGGAGTAAGATACATGTGTATTCATTTTATAGATGAAGATGTACGTTGACACAAAACAAGGATCCATGGTTGGACTAAAAATACTTACTCGGGGTCAAGATATCCCGGAGTACCAGCAACAACCGTTGAAACATGGGATTCATCTCCGAGTTGGGAAGATCTTGAAAGACCAAAATCTGCAATTTTGCCTGAGAACTGCTCGCCTAATAATATATTTGTACTTTTGACATCTCTATGCACCATTGATGGTTGGCATCCAATATGTAAGTACTCCAATCCTATAAATATAAGAGAATACCATCTTTACGTATTGACAACCTCTAACTTGCATTTGAATCATTTATGTTTATTATCTAATGATGTATGGAAATGTTATGAGAAAAGCAAGTGACTGAAATAGGTCAGAGTTTTTACGAACCAAGTGCAGCGTCGACAGCTATTCTTAATCGTGTACTCCAACTCAAAACAGAGCCACCGCGTTTTCCTATATTTGGATCCTTTAAATCAAATGAATCTTTTGTGTAAAAACTAAAAATAAAATACTAGTGTTATAACATATATGTTCCACCTGACAAATGATCTTTTAAGTCACCATTGGACATGTATTCGTAGATGAGAGCCAAATGATCTCCTTCATCACAATACCCAACAAGGTTTACCAAATTTATGTGGTGAACCCGGAGAAGAAGTTCAACCTGCATACCAACAATGTAAAATTAACACATTGGTTCCTAAAGGTGGATCACATGTTTTAGTTTTATGATTTTTTAGGAAGATTTAAGTTTTGGGGAAGATTTCAAGCATTTGGTACCTCTGCTTTGAAGTGTTTATAGCCTTGTGAGGATGATTCAGAAAGTACTTTAACAGCTACTTGTTGTGAACCGTTCAAATAACCATGATAAACGATCCCAAACCCTCCTTCACCTAGAGCTCTTTTGAGGTTGTTTGTCATTTCCATAACTTCTGCATGACTAAACCTTCGCTTTTTTGTCTCGATTGATGTCTCGGAAATAGTAGCGGGCGTGAAATCTTCCCGTGGAGTAACTGCTGAAGGGGTAAAAGCAAAGTTAGTAAAATAATGTTATATATGGCACTTTAATAAGGCATAGAGCTCTTTCATATCTAATAGTTTGTTGATTTGATCATAAGTCTCGGGCAGGTACCTTCCACATGCCTTGTTGTCCTTTTATTGCCGAACACAAAAATGAATAACAGTACGACTACGATCACCACAACCACCGCTGAAGCAACCAGTGCAACAATCATTACAGGAAATTTCTTCTTTGTGACGCATGAACCAGGTAGACATGTTATCTCATTTCCATCAACACTACAAAAGAAATTATTGATTGCATACACAGGATTACGAATGTACATGGAAATGGATTTGTTATTAAAATGTGTACGTAGATAGAGTTATTTTCTTACATTAACTTCAGTCCTTCCTTTTCTCTATTGCGAAGAGCTTGTGGGATTGAAATATTTAGCTTGTTCTTGCTCAAATTTCTAATCAATGAGGAAAAAACATGATTTAGTGAAGATTATACCGAGGAGTACTACGACCATTAATGTCTAGAAACTTACATGATCAATAGTGATTTCATGTTAGCTAAAAATTCTGGAATTACTCCAGTCAGACTATTGTTTGACAAGTCCCTGAAATTTTGTAGAGAACAAAATCAATGAACTTGCTATGGAAGTATGGAACTGATCAAGTCAAAATTATTCAGATTGGCATCAATCATCATACTTACAACTTTTCTAGATGTGTTAGATTTTGAATTCCAGCGTCTATGGCTCCCGTTAATCCTCTTGAAGACAAGTTTCTGTTTTACATGTTAAGATACAAAATTAAAAGATGAGTAATAAGTAGTCAGAGATATGTTGTAATATAGTTAAACTAGGGTTTTCTATGAAAATATCTCACAAGGAAGTGATTCTTGGTGGTGTAGACGCATCCGTGTCAGTACAATTTAGGCCGTCCCACAAAAACGCCCGAGGGACACATGGATCACCTTGCCATGAGATTATGCTCAGTCCATAGGCATCTTTGATTTTTCTAATAGCAACCACTGCCATCAAATTTAACGATATATTTAGATTCATTGAGCATATTGTAATATTTAAATAACATGCACTACACCATTTACTTACGTACCATCGTTATCATCTGTTTCAGCTTGTCGGAAATCGGCAATTGCAAAACCTTCAATGGCATTTAGCAGAGGTGGGTGCGTAGACTTGCTCGTTTTCGACAGCTTTATGATGCAATCTTGGCTTCCGCAAATAACTGGAGACGGGTTGCGTATCACTTCGGACTGCAGATATAAAGGTTTGTAAGAGTCGTCTATGGTTTCTCCGTTCAATGAAATGTCAAACTCTCTAGTTTCGTTGGCTTGCAAGGCTTGAACCTCAGCAAAGTGTAGGTAAAGGTAAACTTTGTCATTAGAGGAGGTGGGATACTCGATATCTATCAATGGCACACTCGCATTTGCAGATGTTGAAGCGGTTTTTAGAGCATCCTCAGGAATACGGAACAAATTGGAATTGTTCACCGGAAGAGTGGTGGATATCTGCTTCCAGTCTTTCTCGATATATGAGGCCCATATTCTATCATAGACATCCTCCGGATACCTGTTATTTGCCACAATTTTAGATATATCAGCTATATATCACAATTTTTTTAAGAGAAATAAAAAATAAATAAATACAAAAAAAGAGACTTCGATCATCTTAATCAAAAGCAGTCTCACCTTAGAACAATTTTTGAACTGCTAAAATAAAACCGTGCAAACATTTTCAATGAACCAACTGTAGTGATGTAACTGTTATTTGGTAGTGGCCTTATTTCAATGGCCGATATAAATGGGGTAGTCGTATCTGTCTTGACAAGACACAGGTTCAAAACGTTTGATCTTGGGATGTGAAAGATCTCTTCCCATGTACCATTGACATATTCTCCAATGTTGATAGTTACCCAAAAATTAGGGCCTATGTACAAGTCAAATCTAGGATAAAGATTAAGACCGTCATAATTCCCATACACAGTTCTAGCTCTGATCAGATAGTTGGTTCCTGGCTTCACCGTAATATTGTAACAGTTGCGTATTCCGTCTGGAAAGTATCTAACCGTCGTCTGAGGCTTTAGGTAGTCTCCCTCAAGATTTCTCTGAATCCTACCAATCTTTCCAGTTTGAATAAAGTTTGAATCTGATGAATACTGTAGTCCAGTTCTTGACTCGGTATAAGGAGATTGTTCATTGGGGGGTAAACCACAATCCAAACTGATGAACCCTGCTGAGATAAAAGTAGGACTGTTTAATCCAGTAAAACTGAATGGAACCTATCTATGCTGAACCGAAATAGAGAATATGATTTGGTTTTGGTAATAATGCATAAACTAAATGAATACAATTTTTTGGAAATGATAGTACATAAATATGATTTGGTTATAAACTGAAGAAACCAAAAAAATCAAAAAAGTCAATTAAAAACATATTAATATAGTTATGTGTATATTTCTATAATTTTGATATTTATTTCTTTTAAAATTAATAATTGTTTTCATTTTTCTCATAATTTATTTTAATTTTATTAAATATTATTCTTTTGATTAGTTGTCTTTTAAAAATTTTTTTGTTTTAAATTAATTGATATTTTCAAATTTCAATACATAATTCATTAAAGAAACAAGTTATGGAAATTCTACACAATTAATTCTTGAGTATTATTTTTTGAAGAATGATTCAACACTTTTAGTATGGAAATTCCTCACAATTAATTCTTAGTATTTTATAATTGTTAAGAGTTTTTTTCATGGGTCAAGAACTCAAGATACATTTCTTTTCAAAGCGTCAAACCCTTCAACAATCTTTATGATCCTAAAAACGTTTTCTACTATGTCAAATCCATTTTTCTTTGCAGTAAAATAATCAGAGGATGCCAAAAGTGACAAGTTTTCTCTTCTGGAATAAAACACTACTAACAGTAACATGAAAATGCGGATACATACCTTCTTCCTGAGCTTGAACAAAGTGAATTATAGCAAATGTTGCTATAAGTGCAACCAGCAAAAGCCCATGGGAACTCTCCATATTCTCTTATTTTCCAAACAAGATCAGGAAAAGTTCTGAACTATAAATAAAGTTTATAATCGATGATGTGCCGCACAACCATGTTTTGGAAATTTCAAGCAAAAGACCCTACCAAGTACCAAGTCAATCCTCTGAAAACGTGAATACATGTCTTAGTTCCCAAAAAAAAAGAAATTTAAACGATTCTGTAAACACATTCAGTATAATATGTTTGCTAGTGGGAAACAGAATTGTATTTGTCAGAAAATTATCAACTTGTCGTGATACTTTAAAGAACCTATCAATTTGGGACTTTATAAGCTTTTAATAGCAACCACCATGAGTAGTCATGAAATGTTCAAAAGAGGGAGAGAGATGACTTTTTCGAGTGGTCGTTGACTTTTTATTCTGATGTTTAAATATGTCAAAAGGGGGTCAGAGTCTTCAAGTAAGAGTTGCAACCCGGTTTCTCTTTCGGTTAAGTTTATGCTTCCTCTCTTATTTTTTGTTTTTAAGAAAAAAAATTGAAGAAAGGGATCAAGTAAAATACAGGAATAAGTTATATGGATTTGACTATAAAGTCATATAGTTCATGAGAATGTTGCTGATGGAAAGAAGAAGTGAATAAATACAGTAGTAGCTAGGAATTAAAGAGAAACAATATTTACTATGAAAGAATTAACTTCTTAGAGATCTAATATGTGATTTTCAACGGCCTCCTCGAAACGCTACTGATAGGGTTTTTTTTTTTTTTTAAATAAAAAAATATTTTTAAAACTTGCTACTGATAGGGTTTGAGAAGATAGTAAGAGATGAGATGACAGTTCTTTCGCACAAAAAAAAGAGATGACAGTTCAGTTATGTGAAGGTTTGGGAAAATATACTTTTTAGATAGTTTAAGATGGTCTTGTCTCTCGATATATATGCTTATTGCACTTCGATGTGATAAGTCTAAGCATTTGGCATAGCTTTCTGGGATTTGTATATATGGATTGATTCGTCATGCGTTATATATATATGGAACTGACTATATATAAAATCCCATTATTTTTCGGACATTGACAAGTTCTTTGGGAGAAAATAAAGCGAAGCAAGTTGCTTATATTATAATCCACAATTAGCAAAACAATATAATTGGACCAATCAAAACTTCTATAATCAAGCTTTATAATTATACGGCATGATTAATATGTATACGTACGCCGCCTAGTCATATATATTATTACCTTGTGACAGTGAAGTGTCACTAAAAGACATTATTTTCTTTTTATTTTATTTTTTTTGAAAGCAACTAAAAGACATTATTGCTCACTCGTTTATGTGATGTAATTTTTATGCACGGCGTAAGACATATATATTCAGTTTTTTTTTCTCATAAATTTGACTTTGACATGGTAAGTTGGTACCCATTATTGGAGGAGATTGCTCATACATATGTCAACATATCATATCATTATCATATATAACTGCTATGCAACGTACGTGTCGTGCGTTGTTGTGATTGGAATAATGAAGAGTCCCCGTGGGATTTTGTTGGCCATGTTTTGGTTACGAGTTTTTGCCATCATCCATCTTGTTGAAGCACAAAATCAAGAGGGTATGCAAGTCCCTTACCTTCTTCTTTTTTCTTTTTTGTTTCAGTTGGCTCATCTTGTTGTACTGTTAATCTTTCACCTATACACCCCGTGCATGCATGACCCCAACACTCTTTTCATCATCATATGTTTAATTTCTTAACAGGTTTTATCAGTTTAGATTGTGGTTTACCTTTAAACGAGTCTCCTTATACAGAACCTGAAACCGAAATACAGTTCTCGTCTGACGAGAACTTTATCCAAAGTGGAAAGATTGGAAGAATCCCGGTAAATCTTGAATCACAAAACCTTAAACCCTACACGACCCTACGATATTTTCCAGATGGAATACGAAACTGCTATATTTGAGGGTGGTAGAAGGGAGGAATTATCTAATCAGAGCTGTATCTTTCTATGAGAATTTTGACGGGCTTAATGCCAGCCCGGAATTTGATATGTATATCGGTCCTAATAAGTGGACAACAATAGATTTCCAAAAACTACCAGCTGGTTCGGTTAAGGAGATCATTCACATCCCAAGATCAAACTCTTTGCAAATTTGTCTTGTTAAGACGGGGCTAACTACACCAATGATATCAACTTTGGAGCTACGACCATTGGCGAATGATACTTACATAGCTAAATCTGGTTCCCTCAAACTTAACTTTCGTATGTATCTTAGTAATTCCACTGTTCTCCTTCGGTACGTATTCATACTTCAACCCATATAACTAGCCAGTCTATACACTTATGTGTTACTCGTTTTAACTCATTTTACTATATGTATAAGCAATACTAAGAGAAAGATTGTGAGTTGTAACAGGTACCCGAAAGATGTTTATGATCGTACATGGATTCCATATTTTCAACCCGAATGGACACAAATTTTGACAACTTCAAATGTGTCCAATAAAAATCACTATGATCCACCTCAAGCCGTGCTTAAGGTGGCCGCGTCACCTACAAATCTCGACGCACCATTGATGATAAGTTGGAGTTTGGAGAATCCTGATGATCAAATTTACTTGTACAGACACTTCTCTGAGATCCAAGTCATAAAGTCCAATGACACTAGAGAATTCGACTGTGTGTTGAATGGAGAAAAAATTAATACTAAAGCTATTAATCCTAAGTTTCTTGAAATAGAGACTATGCTTACCACAATTCCCAAGGAATGCATAGGAGGTAATTGTCGTATGCAGTTGATAAAAACCTCAAGATCGACACTCCCACCTCTACTTAATGCTTTTGAGGTTTACTCAGTTCTACAGCTTCCTCAATCTCAGACAAACGAAAGTGAAGGTACAAAAAAAAATATTTCTTTAAAATTTTTGTAGATGATTACTTAAAACTTAAACATATTAATTCATTAATATTTTTTGTCGCATTGATAAATTTGTTGCTAGTGGTTGCTATCAAGAACATCAAATCTACTTATGGATTGAGTAGAATCAATTGGCAAGGAGATCCATGTGTACCGAGGCAATTCTTGTGGGATGGATTAAACTGTAGCATCACAGATATATCTGCGCCACCGAAAATAGCTTCCTTGTAAGATATATCTATCTAATACGGACTTTGGAAACTACTTAAAGATCATTGTTCTATATATATAATCTAAACTTAGATATATTTTTTTGATAACCAGGAATTTATCATCGAGTGGCTTGACTGGTACCATAGCACCCGACTTTCAGAATCTGACTCATCTAGAAATTTTGTAAGTCTGATATAGTTCTTCTTTGGGGGCTTAAATTGTAAGTATGATAGTTAAATGATTAATAACAGAGAAGAGCTTTTTCAACAGATGGATTCATATGTGGACACAAACCAAATAATGGTTCATTGTTTTTGACATCCCAGGGATTTGTCAAATAACACTTTGAGTGGAATGGTGCCCGATTTTCTAGCATCTATGAAATCATTGCTGGTCATGTAATAAAAATCTATAAATTTATTCACTAATCACGTTCACACGAAATCATATTTGCGTACATATAAATTTTCCACTACTTTGGACAGAAACTTGAGCGGGAACAATCTTAGCGGTTCAATTCCTCAAGTTCTTCGAGATAGAGAAACAGAAGGACTAAAGTTAGAGTAAGAAAGATTCTCACATGCTTTTACTCTACAGCTAATCATTATCCCAGCTTGAAACACTGATTCAATATATCTTACGAATTTTTCAATTTCTCCTTTGTAGCGTCCTTGGAAATAAATATCTTTGTCTATCCAGTACTTGCGTAGATAAGCCAAAGAAGAGATTTCCAGTGACGATTGTTGCACCGGTTGCTTCCATTGCTGCTATCGTTGTTCTGATGCTCTTCCTTTTCGTGTTGAAGAAAATGTCATCAAGTATGGAAGAATGTTTCAACGGGCTCTATAAATGTCGTCACGCATGTTTTTCTTTTATGTACTTGCATATGCTTTACTTGCAGGAAAGAAGTCTGAACCATGGATAAAGACAAAACGGAGAAGGTTTGCTTATTCAGAAGTTTTAGAAATGACTAAGAACTTGCAACGACCTCTGGGTGAAGGAGGGTTTGGCATCGTTTATCATGGTGAACTAAATGGTTCAGAGCAAGTAGCTGTCAAACTACTTTCTCAAACATCAGCACAAGGTTATAAAGAATTCAAGGCAGAGGTATGATTTTCTTTAAATCTCGTAAAATGTGAGTTATTGTTGAGAATTTAAAAATCTGTGTTTGTTTGTTTGATTTACATTATTGATCAGGTCGAACTTCTTTTGAGGGTTCACCACATAAATCTGGTAAGTCTCGTTGGCTATTGCGATGAAAAAGATCACTTTGCTCTCATCTATGAATACATGTCCAATGGAGACTTACATCAACATCTAACAGGTGAACATGTAACCCTTTTTTTGTGTGTGCAAAGTGAACATGTAACCTAGAACCATATTTTAGTGATAACCATATGTACCACATTAAGAAAAAACCACGAATGCCTTTATTTCTTATTCTAGTAATGTTTTGCAACCTAAATATATATAAATTATGTGATGTAGGAAAACATGGTCGTTCTGTTTTGGACTGGGGAACTCGACTTCAAATAGCCATCGAGGCTGCATTAGGATTAGAATACTTGCATATCGGATGCAAGCCGGCAATGGTGCACAGAGATGTCAAAAGTACGAATATATTGTTGGATGATGAGTTCAAAGCAAAAATTGCAGACTTTGGGCTTTCGAGATCTTTCCAAGTTGGAGGCGATCAATCTCAAGTTTCAACAGTAGTTGCTGGCACTTTAGGATATCTTGATCCTGAGTAAGTATTTTCATCCACTTACCATAGTTTGAAATATGTTTTCATTCTATTTAAATGAAAAATCGTACAGTGCATATGAATCACATTCCGTCTTCTTGGCTTAACAGATATTACTTAACAAGTGAGTTGTCTGAGAAGAGTGATATCTACAGTTTTGGGATCTTTTTACTAGAGATTATCACAAATCAACGAGTGATTGATCAAACACGTGAAAGGCCAAACATAGCAGAATGGGTGACATTTGTGATTAATAAAGGAGATACTAGTAAAATCGTCGATCCTAAACTCCGAGGAAAATACGAACCCCGCTCTGTTTGGAAAGCTCTTGAAGTGGCAATGTCATGCGCAAATCCTTCTTCGGCCAAACGACCAACCATGTCCCAAGTTATCATCAAACTTAAAGAGTGTCTTGAATCTGAAAACGCGAGGACAAGTACCAATCAAGACACGGGCTCTCGCCATAGTTCGTTCGAGATGAGAGTGAGTGTAACCTTTGATACCGACTTGTACCCTAATGCAAGATAGTCGATATATGTGTGTTCTTGTCTATTGTAGTAATGTGACATGGTAACATGGACGAACTTTATCGGTGTATAACCTTATAATTACTGTCAAATACGTCTTTTTTTAATTCGCTTCCCATGTAAGTATGAATATTAACCGTTGTAAAATGTATGAAGTATATGTTTTTATGAAAATTCACAAGGTTTAGTTTACAGAGTGTTTTTTGACTTTTTCCTTATATTTTCGTTTAAAGTGTTTCAAGAAAAAGGCGGTGAAGAAATGAACACTTGGCGCTACTATCCCAATTCCGTGGCGCGGTTCATTAAAATCAAAAAATTTCACTTGCTTGCATCACGCGGATGGATAATATGAACCGTAGATACAAAACAATCAACGGCTGATATGACATTTTATTGTTCACGTGGATCGATATCTACAACCGTTAGATCTAAAAAAGATCTGAGGGCTCAGATTAAAAGAGTCTCTCGTCTTGCATATAAATCACTTTCCGACACATAAGCTCTTCTCAATCCATCTCACTGTTAAATCTTGAAACTATCTTTCCTCAAGAAAAAATCCAACTTACCTAAGAAAATGTCTGGACGTGGGAAGGGAGGAAAGGGTTTAGGAAAGGGAGGAGCAAAGCGTCACAGGAAGGTTCTGAGAGATAACATCCAAGGAATCACTAAGCCTGCCATTCGCCGTTTGGCTCGTAGAGGAGGTGTCAAGCGTATCAGCGGTTTGATCTATGAAGAGACACGTGGCGTACTCAAGATCTTTTTGGAGAACGTCATTAGGGATGCAGTTACTTACACGGAGCACGCGAGGAGGAAGACTGTGACCGCTATGGATGTGGTCTATGCTCTCAAGAGACAAGGAAGGACTCTCTACGGATTCGGCGGTTAAAGAACTTTTTAGCGTTTTTTTAGGATTGGTTAGTGAAATCAAATCTTTTTGGATTTGTCAGATCGATTCGAACTTTCGTTTGGGTTTTCGTTTGCGTTGTAATGTTTTTTTTTGTGATAAATATATATGCGTTTGCGTTTTATGATATCCATGGCGTTTGCGTTTGGAATTCCAATACATTTTTTTAGTTTGCGTACTTATTGATAGAAACGCCTCGCAATTCGCCTTTTTAAGATAGAAATGGAATGTAGTTTTTTAGCGGAGGGAAGTTTAATTAAACGACACGTATTACAATTGGTTGCCTGTGAAACGGCACACATGTAACCCTTTATGTGTGAGACGGAGTGAAAATCATCTAATGAACGGCGTGCATTTTTTCGATCAAACCGAATTTATATACAGAGAAGAAATACCTGGAAATTACGGTTTCTTACGGATTAAACCGAATTTTGATTCGACTACTCCTGTCCTCCACTATTTCAATTGGGTCCTTTTTCGACCTTATTCTTGCAGGCCCATCATTGTCCAAAACACGTGGACATTAAACATGTTCCAAAGCACATGCACATTAAAGAAAAAACGCGTTTCCGGCACGTTTAAGTAGTAGTAATAATTAGCAGAACCTTGAATACGTGTTTCTTAATTCCGTACAGTGATTTGTACCATTAATATCCTTCCGTTGCAAACTTGCACAGTACTGGCCTTTTCTTTTTACTCACCATAACAATATTTACAACGGAATTTATGTGTACTGATTACTAAATTAGCGTAATCAAAAATCAATACTGAGTCATAAAAATAGTTCGTGTGATGGTACGCCAATTTAAACAATTTAATCAAACGTGTCTATGACTATGAGTCTGAGATCATCATTTTTTTGTTTTTTGTTTTGACAGAAATATTAGACGGATTTGTTGGTTCTGAGATCATCATTTGATTAGTTCTAGTCAAAATCAGTTGATGTGTTATTCTATTGAGGATTGACTGATTAGGTAATGATTCTGCATATGATAAGTCGGTCCTTGATTTGACCGCGCAAGTCCAACAATCTGATTGTGGGGTACTCGTAACGTTTCGAAGTATAATGTTTTATACTATGAGTTGGTGCCAACAGAAAAATAGAAGGTTCGTTATAAATTTCTTTAACAAAATTATAAGCTGGACTTACTTTCTATAAGAATTAGTCAAGTCTGTTATCAAATCTTGCCTTTATTATTCCATCTTATTATGATCGATCGTTATTAATAATAATTATGAAAAAAGGAGAAAGAGCTATGAAAGTCACTCTAATTGAGTCGTACTTTTATAGTCAACTTTAATCGTTACCAAAATAAATATAGATATTATTACCACAAATCTCTCGCGATTATTACTATTTATACCCAAAGTATTATACACGTTCATGCACAGGTTTTAATATAGAGTTCACCAAAAAAAAGGTAAAAAAAAATAGAGATTTGGATATGGCCTCCAATTGCGTAGGTGATTGTCTAAACATCCAAAGTGACGCAGGTTGTGTCCAACCGGGAACGACCTATGCCAACCTTCACAAGTGGCCGGTGGCCGAGGTAGAGTTCGTACGGTCAATCAGTCAGGGCGGTAGCCAGCGTCGTACCAGCTCGATGGTGGACAGCATCTCTTGTAGGCAAATGTACCTTAGGAGCTATACTTTTTCAAGAAAAGAAGAGAATGAAGATGTAAGAGATCAAGATCTTGATGGTGACCATGATGAGGACGACGGTGACAGAAGAAACGAGCAGAGTCGTTTTGGAGGAGGAGAAAGGAAGAAGACGGCAAAGAACAGTACGAGGGAGAGTAAAATGCCGCATAAGGCGTTTGTAGGCAGACTCGTGAAGAAGTGTTTGTCTCGTTCTTTCTCGACTAAGGTTAATATGTTGAAGAGTAAATTTTACCAATAGGTTAATATGTTGAAAAGTAATATGTTACTAATTTTTTTCTTCAGAATTTGTCATTGGTGGATTTCAATACAAACGAAAATTTATACTCTCAATATTCATTAACAAATTAGCATTATCAATCTTGATCCTGTTTTTTACTTCTTTGGTTTCTCTTCATAATATTCTATTCTGTTTCCGCAAATTATTTCACAGTCCACAACAGTATTGAAGAATGTAACATATATATTTGTAACGGCAACTTATCATGTATAAGACTAGAACTTTGTAGGCCATATAAGACTAGTCTAGCCACATTTGTGGTTATTGGCCACAAAAGACTAAAAAATTAGACTAGTGCTGTTACAAATATGGTGGGAGATAAGGTAGTGATTAACATAAACAAAATAAAAATTATTGACACAACTCTACTCCAATATCAAAAATCCAAATTATATTTTTAATTACACTTTGTCATATTTTTATTTTCTTCAATTTTGATATTAAAATTATTTGTATTGATGTTTTATGAAAAAAATCTTATGCTTTTTTTTAATATAACAAATTATCTTAAAATCCGATGGTAATATCTCTGAATAAATCAATACTTTTAATCAATATAACTGTTTGAATCCCAAAGTTCCAGAAAAGATTAGTTTTTCTTCAAATGGTACATCTTTAAGGAACAAAGACCTTTTTTTTTTAACCGGCCTCCACCAGATTATCTAAAATGCAATTACTATGCCGTTTTTAATCCAATCACGCATGATACGAAAGGAGGATGGCTTGTTCGAGATCCTCAAGGGATCTTAGTATCTTGGGGCTCGGCTTTGTTGGGACAGACTGAAACAGTGATTGAAACGGAATTAAAGACACTTCTTATTGCAATGCAACATTGCTGAAGTCTAGGTCTGCGATCAATTATTTTTGAAGGTGACAGCAAAAATTTGGTTTATAATCTTCTGAGAAAGTATCGTGATTATATCCTCGGAATATTATCTTAGATATCAGAACTTAGACATCAGAACTTGGACACAACCGTTTACTCGCTTGAAATCTACTTCACAAAACATGTTAACAATACGCCGGCACATCAGATTACTTAACTTGGCCCATCAGATTCCTTATTTTATTCTTCAAAATGTAATCTTTGATAGGAGTGTTTGTCAATTTTTGACAACTGATCTTGTAAATTTTTTTCATAAATAATAAATATATCTTTAGCCGAAAAAAACAAATTATATTAAAAAAACAGAAAAAAATCACAAAAAATATTAATTAAATGAAGACTAAAATAATAATCACAAATAATATTTATACATCATATCATATTAATATAGTTATTACATATTATTCTGATTTTCTTTATAAAATAAACATTTTAAAACAAAAAAAAGTTTTATTAGAAGAAATTAAAATTTGAAAACTTCTGATTTAACAATAATCATAGATTTACTGTACCAAATCAATTCTAATTAAGTTAATATAAATTTATGAGAGTTTATATTAATCCATAAAAGGTTAATTTAGTATTCAGTAGAATCCATAAATTTTTAAAAAACTATAAAGTTTTAAAATTGACAAACTCTGTACAAATCAGTTTTCCAATAACCTTTTAGAGATTTAGTACAACGGAATGACACTGAGATCTGATTTAACTCGATAATATCGAGATACAATTTAGAGATGAAGAAACTTTGGCATACAATACCTGATTTCTTTTTTCTAATTTCCACATAGGCATAGAAAAATCAGTGAAAATCAGCGAAATTTTGACTGATCAGAAGAGTGAACTGTTTTCATAATGAGGGCAAGAGGGATAGGAGGAGAGGTCTTAGGGATTGAGATATTTTTTTTTATAAATAAACTTCAGAAAAATTATAGAGTTGACAAAGTATACATAGCATGATGAGCTAAGTTGAGAAAACCTCTCAAAATTTTCCTCTGACTTGGTGTTTTATTTATTTTTTATTTTTTTATTTATATATATAATAATGAATGGTAAGGATAAACATAACTCTGAAGTATATATATTTAAGCTAAACGCCTAAACCCAATGTTCAGATCAGAAAAAGGAAAACACTTCCACTAGAAGTTAGAACTACCCTCCAAAAAAAAGCTTCAATGGCCTCCAAATGCATAGATGATTGTGTAAGCATCAAAACCGACGCCGTTAACGTCCGGAAGGTGACAACCAGTTACGCCAACCTCCACAAGTGGCCAATGGCAGAGGCAGAGTTTGTTCGGTCAATAAGCCACGGTGGTAGCCAGCGTCGTACCAAGGTGGCAGACAGCATATCTTGTAGGCAAATGTACCTTAGAAGCTACACTTTTACAAGAAACGAAAACGAAGAGGAAGGTGGTCGAGGTGGCGGTGACACCGGTGACAAGAGAAACGGAGGAGGGAAAAAGAAAGCAGCGAAGGCAACGAAGAAAGCTACGAGGAAGAGCAAAACAACGTCATGTAGGGCATTTGTTTTCAGACTCGTATGGAAATGTTTTTCTTGTGCTTCCTCTACTAAAGTTAATATTGATCCGTGAAGCAATCATCTTCAGAGATCTATGAGGATTAATAAAATAAAATAAATTTTGGTAGTTTATCATTGATCATTCATGTTATAAATGAAAACTAGTATCATTCTTCGGTTTCACTGTATATTGTCAGATGTTTGATTGACTCTAGGCATCGTTGTTATATTGTATAGGTTTGTATCCGACTCGTAAGATCGTTTTTACTTCCTGTTGGGTTAATTTTTCTAATCTAATACGAAGACTCAGTGAAAAAACCTTATCAAGGATAAAAGAAGTTTGTTATTTACCTGAATTGGAGAAGAAACAGTGGTCAAGACTCAAGACGTGGCCGTGGTGAAAGAAAGAAACAAGCCAATGGAACCGGAACAATACTGTTGAAAGATAAACCTCGAAAGTGATTAAGATGTGATAAACCGTTTCTCAGACCAAACCAAATCAAACCCAAACAAGAACATGAAGAACTAATAAGTTTGTAACTTCTAAAACTTACAATACAATTGAAACAACAAGAGTGTTAAAACATCCTTAGAAACAAAGAACAAATAAATATCAGATAGCTTTCGAATGACCATACAAACTCAGGAGGAGGATAAGGGAAAGAGAGAAAAGAAAAAGAGGAAACTTTTCGACTATATGTATCATAACTGATTAAAAATCGGTAGAAGAACAGCTCGAGCAGACAAAAGACCTGATGCTTTGTTTTCCATCATTACATGTTTTGCTTCCTTTCATGTTACAAGATCAGATCTTTTCGCTTTTCATGGGCATTGTCATTGCCCCAAACTCTCATTATCTTCCTTCGGATTTCACAAGTTGAGAGAATACTTTACTCATGGAAACACCAGAGAGATCATCAATGCTTGATTCCTCAAATCGTCCTGCAGTTCCTGGAACGTTAACGCTCGTGTCTCCCTGACTGAAATTGTTGATCTGTGGAGGTAACTCTCCAATCATATTCGTGCTGTTATCTTCTGGTTCACCATCAACCACTGCTTCTTGTAGCTGCAAAGCATATTCAAGATTCCACAACACATCTCCCATAGACGGCCTATCGACTCCATAATCAGCCAAACATTTCTCACCTGTTTCAGCAAACTTCCTTAACGAATCAGGTCTGATGTTTCCACGAAGCGACTGGTCAATGATCTGATCCAACTGCCCTTTCTTCTGCCATTTCATTGCCCATTCCGCAAGATTCACCATCTCTCTCGGAAGCGTCGGGTCTATAACAGGTCTAGCACAGAGAACCTCAAACAGAACAACACCAAAGGAGTAAACATCTGATTTCTCAGTGAGCTGTTGCCTTCTGAAGTACTCAGGGTCAAGATACCCGAAACTTCCTTTCACAGCAGTACTCACATGAGTCTGATCAAGCTCAGGTCCGGTCTTAGATAGTCCAAAGTCAGCAACTTTAGCCATGAAGTTCTCGTCAAGCAATATGTTTGCGGATTTCACATCTCTGTGAATGACAGGCTTTGAGTCACCCGTGTGAAGGTAATGCAATCCTCTAGCCGCACCAATGCAGATCTCCAGCCTTTGTTTCCAAGTCAAGCTAGGTTGACCTGAGCCATAAAGATGACCTTTTACCGTTCCATTCTCCATATACTCGTAAATCAGTATCATCTCATTGTTCTCATCACAGTAACCAATCAGAGAAACCAAATGACGGTGACGAAACTGTGACAACATTTCGATTTCTGTCCTGAACTCTGCAAGCCCTTGCTGAGATTTCGGGTTTCCTCTTTTCACAGCTACTTTCGTGCCATCGTTAAGCTCTCCTTTGTAGACTTTACCAAAACCTCCCACACCAATGTTGCGACTCTCGTCAAAGTTGTTTGTAGCCTCTTTAACAGCTGCAAAAGGAATACGGTAATTGGCATTGGTAGTTATACTAGTAAGCGTAGTTCCATAAGAGCCTTTGCTTCCTACAGAAGTTCCATTTATTGAAAACGGCATCCAAGTCTTCGAATGACCATCTTGGCCACGTTTCCGCTTCTTACAGAACACAAAGCAACCTCCCAAGAGGACTAACGCTAGCAAGGAACCAATGGTTGCACCTACAATCACTCCAACATTCGTATGCTTAGAGCTTGAAGTACTACCTGGCACAAATGTCCCTGTACTTAGCTGACCTCGAGAGTTATTCATCTTCATGATCTCCAATCCATTCACAATCGCGTTTGGATAATCAGTGTGAACATTCGATGGACCAATGCTAACACGGATTTTATCATTACCTTTCGGTGACGGCATAACAAAGTCCATGCTGTATGCACCAGCCAATGTGTTCACTGCAGAGGTAAGATCAAGATCCATAACAGCGAGCATGGAGTCCACATAAAGATTGAAGTACAGCTGGTTAAGAGACAAGCTCACAATATCACAGAAGTGGAAGCGTAAATAGTACTGAAAACCCGCGTCAACCGCGAACTCCCATGTAACATTGAAATTGCTAGACGGGTCTCCGGAAATGGTGTTCATCTCAGTGCAAGTACCATAGACAGTTCTTGGCGCAGTTTCATCAGTTGCAAAGCCTTCAACAAATTTAACAGTTGAAATCTTAGACACGGTGGTAGCTAGATTCTTCTCAAGCAGATAACTCGAGTCAGGCTGCCAAGTTCTTGTAAGAGTATCGTTGTTAGGTGTAACAAGCGAACCACCCATGTTCAGTCTATGAATGGTTTCGAAAGCCTGCGTTGATAAGCTTTGCTGAAACGACCCTGAACCGCCTATAAGCCTTGGACCAGGAGAAGAAACGATCAATGTATCGGGTACAGATATAACCTCAATACCGTTCACAAACGCAAACGAACTACCAGAGGGAGTAAACGTGAGGACGAGATCATCAGTGTCTACATTCAAAGAGTACTCTTTTACAACTCTAGTCTTAGGAGTGAAATCACTTAAGAGCACATGAGTCTGTGAAGAAACAGCGAATTTGGCTGAACTCATTTGGTAGGTTTGGTAGTTGAATGGATTGAAATGGAGACGAACCCAGTGACGACCACGAGCGAGGGAGAATTTGTAGCTGGAGACTCCAGTGAAGACTCTTGCCGTCTGGTAAACGTCAGAGCTGCTGCTTTGACTAGCGAGGATCTCTTGTTTAGGAGAGGTGAGTAAGTTGGAGGCTAGCTTATCAGACATGAAGACTCTACCCAAAAGAGTTGAGTTTGACGGTGAGCCACAGTTGATTAAGTAATTATCTTGAGGTGTGAATCCATGGCAGATGAAGAAGAACAAGCAAGAAACCGTTGAAAACAAGATGAAAGTTTGTAACTTTCCAACACCCATCTTGACCCCCAAACAAAGAAACTGTAACAGATCGGGTGAATGATTCAATCAGATAGATTCGTGGGGGATTAGGGTTTTCTCATATGAACAAGAAACAGAGCAAAAAAAAATGGAAACTTTCTAAAGATGGATTAAAGCAGAAAAGCTACAAAGATTACCTTTTTGGTTAAGACTAGAGATTCAGGAGAAGTAACGGTCCCATGAAAGGGCTGGAGTTTGAGAGGATCAGAGAGCTTAATGAAAATGAATAGATCAAGAAACGGAAAACTCAGATTTTGAGTTTTTCTTTGTTTAAGAAAAAAATAAAATAAAATAATATCAAAAAGACAAAAACTGTACTCGATAAAGAGAGTAGGTTCCAGCAAAGACCAGACTGGTAACAGGAAGAGGTTTGATTCTTTGTGAACTCTGCAAAAAACATGAACTGTAAGAGAGTATATTTTTTTAATTTCTTCCGTTAGGAGAGAAAGAAGATGGAAGAATGAAAAGAAAAGAAAAAATCGTCAATAGATCGAATTTTCTTTGTCTGTATTTTATTATTATTTAATGGCTAAAGAAGTAAGAAGGAAGAGAAATATGGAATTTCCAGAAAATGATTAGATAACGTAATTGTTCGTCGCATTTAATATGTCAACCAAAAAAGCTGTTTTTTTGTCATCGGAAAATTGTTTTAAATATGCAAAAATATAGTTAAATACTGTCCAGATATTTTTTAATATTTTTCTGGTCATTGGAAAATTGTTTTAAATATGTGAAATATAGTTAAATACAGTCCAGATATTTTTTTTTCCTTTTTATAAATATTAATTTTTCAAAGGGTTAGGAATTTGTGTTTCTCATTTTTGTTTCAGGTGTCTACTGGTGGTGATTTGCAACAAAGTCAAACTTTTGTTCATTGTGGATTTTTTGGTACATTTTGAAATGTTTTTTTTTTTAATTTCCGACAATATTGATGAAGAAATCACTTGTATTCATGAAAGCGCTTTCCGGGCTGTGTTCACATTATGCATAGTAAATTAAATTATCGTGGATATGTGTATCTCGTTTTATTAATATATATTGATTTCTTGTATTGTTCTTTTTTTTTCTTTTTTCTACAAAATTTTAGCATTGATATAACACATAAGAAGAATCTTACTTAATTAAGTGGTTCTAGTTACCTCTTCAATCCTACTAAACATTTCCCACAGTATAGAAATATTAGAACTATTTGTATTTATGGATATCTTTTTGGGATTGCAAGATTTGAAGAGAATGACAACATTAAGTTTAACCACTCCATTATACAACCATATGGAACATGACACATATAATCATTATTAATTGGAAATAATACGATCCCACTAATGCTCCTTGTGACATTATTCTTAAATATAACCTAACAAGACACCGCAACTAATATATTAATATTGTTCTAATGGCTGGCAAAAAATTGATTGATGCAATACTGAAGTTTGCGATTTTGATATATTTTATACATTGTTTTATTAATAAGTGATTTATTGGATAATATAAGTAGCCGAGATTGGTGGAAGCCCATAGCAAAATTGTTAGCCCACGTCTATGTAGAGAGTTTTATGATAGTCTTCATCACATCTAAAAGCTCAATTACGAAAGGTTTCTACTTTGTAGGGTTGGGTTTTTCTATTTGTCGGCAGCTTTGGATCTGATTAGGAAAGAGTTACATCTTTTCTAAAAACGTAAATAAAAACAATTTCAATTTATTTGCATAACTTTTTCAAAGTTATCCAAAACTAGAAAAGTAGATTTGAATTATAAAAAATGGTTGATGTCACTAAACCCCATATACTATTGAATTCCACCTCTAATTTCCAAATACTTTCACTTTCATTGCTATTCTCTTTAGTTTTATAAATTTCTACTTAATTCTACACAACCAACAAAATTCATTTAATCATATTTAATTAACTAAAACATAGTAAATAAATTAAGCTTTTCCATAATCTTCTGATCCAGTGTTAATTAAATTTTACTAAGCAAACTAAATCTAACCAACAGAACCAAAGTTAAAAATTAAAGAAAATTCAAACTTATATTTATTATAAGTCTAAGTCAAATTAAAAACTAAGATTTATGGTTTAAGAGATCATGATTTTCACAAAACACAACATCTTATTCTATCACATATTTAAAATCCAGCATTCTCAGTCTCTCACTCTCATGAAAGAACTCTTCTCTCTCACTCTTACTAAATAAAACTCCAATTTGTCGATTTTTAAACCTTCAACCTTAACTTTTAATTTAATTTTATTTAGAGTCACACTATGAGGTACTTTAAGACTTTAAGTTCAAAAAGTAACATTTTTGGCACTTTAAGATTGAAGTGTACTTTGAGCATGTGTAAAGTCAAAAAAGTCTTTCGACCAAACATTTTTTGGTTGGTTAATGTCGATACAAGCCCTTAACCCAAACGTAACTAAATAAAAAAACCCAACTTTTCATCTCTCTTTACCTCATTTCTGTCAAGTAAAAACCCTATTGTCATGAGGATCCAATTGTTATGGCGGCTGTAATTTTAGATTAAAATCTCGATTACTCTAACAAACATCATGATAAACATCAGTAACTATCGACAGCTTTTCACCAATAATTCAATCTCCTTAATAAACTTTGGCCATTCAACCTCCTTCGGTAGTCTGACGATTCAACCTCCTTCGGTGTTCCGCTGATTCAACCTCCTTCGGTGCTTTAGCGATTCAACCTCTTTCGAAGCTCAAAATTATTTGTAAGTGAAAGTAGATTGATAACATTAGATGAGGGTCTTATCAATCCACAATTTTAAACCATCAGCAGTTATCGCCTCCTTACCCGTCTCCTGATGACGGAACAACATAAAAGGAAGGGTCTGACCATGCAGTGGCTGACCATGTAGTGGCTGACCATGCATTGGATTAGAACTCTAATGATTCCTAACCGAACACCTGATATTGCCTACATGGTCAATGTTGTTTGGATTGGATAACATGGATAACATGGACAACTCATTGTTGATGTAATAGGGGGGTGTAAGAGAACAAATCGATAGTGTCAGTTTGATGTATAAATTTTTAGTGCTTAATGATATTAATGACTTTCTCACATTCAGCATATGGAGGTCTTCATCTCGTTTTGTCATCAGCAATATCCAAAAAGCCTTCAATCATATGTTGTATCAAGTAATAATGGATCTGACCATAGAGGGATTGAACAACATATGCACTGACCACTCAATATTTCCTACATGGTCAATGTTGTATGGATTGGATAGTATGGATAACTCATTGTTTATGTAATGGGAGTGTAAGACAATAAATCAAAAGTGTCAGTTTTATAAAAATGGTTAGTGCATAAAGACATCATTCAAGGCAAAATTGTGATTTCTCCTCTTTTGGTCACACACTCTTAGCAATTAACCCATTTTTTGGTCACTTACTATTTTGTTATAATTTTCTTATATGCAAATCATCTTCCATTATGTACTACTAACCTTATCTACTAATTTTAGGGTCTGTAAGTTGCTATGTACACTTCTGAAATTGACAACTATTTTGTAAGTCATGTAACTTTTCCACAAGGAAACATCCAATTAAGTTTATCACCATATTAGTATCCATATGTTTTGTCCACTCGGTTGAAAATTTTTCCTTCAAGCATATGTTCTGTCATCCTACAATGGGTCACTGTCAAATTCTTCGTTATCCACCTGGTCAAGTGTTTGTGGACAAGTTCAATTTTCACTGTCAATCTGTGGCCGTCCACTCGGACCTGCTAACACGGATCCGCGGGACTCTGACTTAATATCACCACTCTGGTCGCTGCTGCTATCAGAAACTACCATATGATCGAAAGCGTCAATGGTACTGCAACTATATACCTCCTAACCAGCTCTCCCATTTTGACTATAAGTATACAAACCTAATTACCATACACTGTCCATCATTCATTATCCATATATAACGCAAACCAACATCATCGACAAAGAGTTGTCCATTCATCCATTCCAACTTGTTTCTTTTCAATTCAGACACCCACTGTCCACAGAGACTTGTCTATTGTTTCACATCCAAGATGTAATATTTACTTTAAGTAAGTCCATCTGAATCTCAATTGAATTCACAATCAAGGTTCCCAAATTAGTGACATATGTATTTAAAATCTGCTGGGAGAGTCAAGATTTAATTCTACAATCCAAGTTTGCTTTACAGTTGGTCAAAGGAGAAGATAGAAGAAGGGTAGATCAAGATCGCATCCGGATTTCTAGGCAACGAGTCAATCTATGTTGTTCAGAGCTGAAGACTTTTGGATCGTGACTGAATGTGGATTAGATGAATTTGGTATCAGGCTATTTCTCTTTGTTTCAGATCTTCAGGTTTGTAAGACAGTGATCGAGGAAGAAATTTTATAAAAATAATGAATGATCGAACGACGGCGTAAACAATAGATATGGAGAAGAAGAAAAAATAAAAATCTATAAGATGAGATCTAGAAAAAAAATAATCTGACGGTTAGGATCTACTCGATTTAACTAAATCATTAAAAAATTTAGTTTCTCCCATTAACTAGTCTAATAATAACGGAGGGACAAAATCGTCTTAAACTTTTTCAACAAAACTTCAAAGTATACCTTATGTCTAAAGTGTCCCACCATGTAATTAAAGTTGAAAAAAGTGCCCCAAGATGTAAATAACTATTTTATTTATGTAACTATCAATTTCTTTTTATGTTTTTTTTTTGTGGTTTTCAAGATCCATTTGGTTTGAAATGAATTTAATTGTAGAATAAATGATTTATTAAACACTCAAATAGATTTTATTGATTATGTAGAATTAATTAGAAATTTATAAGATTGGAAAGATTAGCAATAGTGATAAGAGTTGAAAATTTACTAAAATTTAATGTGAAATTTAATAATAAAATAATTTAGTGTTAGTCTGACCTTTAAAAAATTCAAATATTTTATTTCAGACATTATTTACAACTTTTTAATTATAACTTATTTCAACTTTTTTTTTTCAATTGTATGTATCAATTAAAATTGCTGAAATTCTTAATTTGTTAAGTTTAATAGCACGAAATATAGTTACTACTTGTGTATCATTAGAATGAATAAAATTAAGTGATGAACAAAAAAAATTGAGTAATGAAAAAAAAAATTTACTCTAAAATTGAATAATGAACAAAAAAATAGAATAAATTTGTTTTTACTCTATATTTGGAGTAATCCTAACTTTATTTTATTTTAGAGTTGAAAATAGAATAAGGTTAAAATAAATTTATTTTAAAATGTATTTTTATTTTATTTTAGAATAAAAAATTTGAGTGGGGTGGGAGATATCTTACTTTTTCAATTTGTCATATTCGGATTCCAAACGTTCGATTGAAAAACTATTGGATTCACCACTGTGGCCCGTACTACACAACCCTATCGATAAAATATTCATGTTTTGGTAACAACGTTTGATGAGCTTTCTATTCACTTTAGCCCAATATGTATTAGAGTGCGGCGGAGAAGATTGTCCATCAAACCCATGCTTTTGATTGGTATAGCCCATTAAAACTATTTTGAGTTTTAGGAAAGATAATTGATTATCACAGCGAGAGCGAATTTGAGAAAAAATTTTTTTCTTTATCGTTGAAATAAATGGAATGTGAAAATTCACAACCATTGAATATTTATGCACAACCATTGAATATTTATGGCATCATTAGTTTTATACCGACATATATATATATATATATATAGATAATTGACGTATAAATTGAAAATTGGATAAACATTGACTACATGAGCCGTTTACTTTCCAAGTAATGGGCCCATAACAATACAAAAGGCGCTAACTTGTAAAATACAAATGTCTATTCCACGCGGAGTCAACAAAAAAAAGGGACCAAATTCACTCAATCAAGTAAGTTGGAAAAACTCAAGTATGAATGATTCTACCCAAATAGTCAGATCTCATACAAATTAATAGTCACTTACTTGAATTTTTCCTTAAATATATGTTTTAATTTGTAAACTATAATTCGGGATAGGCGGCCGAAAATATTATAGTAATAATATGTCTTAGTTTAATCTAACTTTAGTAAAAGAGTGCTGTTTTCTTTTCAGTAGTAACTTCAAATCATATCTAGTATATAGTAGAATTATATTTTAGAAAACATAAAAGTATCATGCTATTGACAAAGAAAAAACATACGAATTTAGCAACAGAAAGTATAGAACAATTCTATTTTAGAAACGTGACAACTGACAACAGGAAAGTTGTTATATATAACATGAAAATGATGAAGCATTAATATTATAATAGTTTGACATGTTAAACATCCAAATCAAATATATATGTTCGGAATGTTTTCAACTGAACAATGGTCTAAATTGATTTTTAATACCGAGAATAAATAATTATAATGGTTAGAATGATCCTGATTTTTTCTGTACTCGTATAATCAACGCATAAAACCAAAATTCAGAAATCGTAGAGATAAAGTCGTAATCAACTATGAACGTATTGTGAGAATTACGCGTCTAATAATATTACAATAAGTCAAAGTCAACCATATACATGCATATATATATATATATATATATATATATATATATATATATATGTATGCGTGCATGTAAAACAGGTAGCTTTTTGAGTATTGATCATGGCAGTGCTTCTTCTTCTCACTCTCCTCGCTCTCTCCACCACAACCCTTTCCCTCGCAGAAAGTACGTACCATTAACAAATACAATCATCTACCTCCTATATATATTAGCCTTCATTTTATCTTACATTTGAACTATTCACTTATATTTTGTCCCTAATCTTTTTTTTTTTAATTTCCACACTTATCATTAGATATAAACATTGACTGTGGAGCGTCAGAATCCTACTTGGACTCCGACAATGTAACATCATGGGTTGGAGACAAAGGCTTCGTCACGACCGGTGAGTCATTCGAGATTCCTGGTGACTTGACGACACCGACCAACACCCTCAGGTTCTTCCCCTCCGGTGAAACAAATTGCTACAGAAACATTCCGGCGACAAGACGCCGTAAAACACTCGTGAGAACATTATTTTACTACGGGAACTACGACGGGAAGTCCTCGCCGCCCTCTTTCAACGTTGTTTACGACGGGAAACACCTTGATAATGTTGTTACTGTTTCGCCGCTGGAGGATCAGTCAGTGTTAATATCGGAGGTGATATATTCTCCGGCGAGTGAGCATATCAGCGTTTGCCTAATCCGTACGTCTCCATCAGATGATCCTTTTATATCGTCCATTGAAGTTTACGGTATGGATGCTGGGATGTACGAGGACCTTGGACCCGACGAAGGTCTCATTCTTCGACAAAGATTTGCGTTTGGTGCCAAAGAGGATATAAGGTACGATTTAGCACTTACTTAATTCATATTTAACAATCTAAATTAAATCTGTTGACTGAGTTACAAATAGAAAATTGGCGTTTTTGTTGTTTTTATCTTTCAGGTGGACTAACATTTTTTTTTTCTTTTCTGTACTTTTTAAAATATGACTGTCTGAGTTTACTAGGATATATATATGAGTTTTTTTTTTTTTTTTGACATAAAATATCACATTTTGCGTTGGTTTATTAGCTTCTTTGGCTGATTATTCTACCAGGATCCACACTGGCCGAACTAACTTTTTTTGTTTGTTCCTTTTCTTTGTTTTGGTTTCAATTTATTTTAGCTACCCTTCAGACCCGTACGGTAGGTTATGGATCGCGTCAGGGTCCGACGACCCAACAATCAGCGAGCTAACAAGCTCAGCCCCTTCGATTGACATCACCGGCGTGTCGAATAAACCTCCGGAGATTGTGATGTCAAAGGCTTTGTCGGCAGACGACTTACGACTCTTTGACAAAACCTTACCCTTAGCTGGCATACCAGTTTACTTGGCTCTATACTTTTCAGAGCCCGAAAGTCTAGCTCGGACTCAGAAACGGTCGTTCAACGTTTTTTTGGACGACACGCAACTAGGTTCAGGTCCCATCGTACCGGTTTACGGGAAAGCTACTCAAGTCGTCATAAGAGACATAGTAGCCAATTCGCTTTCCGAGGTGATCTTTCAATCTACGGTTGACTCGACTTTGCCTCAAATCATCAATGCTATGGAGATATATTCGATAAGTAACGGCCAAGATGGTGGTGATGACGGAGGAGGAGGACAAACCGGCGGTAGCAATGATGATTCTGAAGGTTATTTTACTTCCTGACTTCTTTATAGACATACGAATTCTTAACTTATTGGTGGTGGTAGCCTACCAAATAGTCTAAAACTTGAAACAAATAACCAAAACCTTAAACATGATAACATCTTTCTCAATATATACATTGGACTCAGTGGACTTTAATAATTGTGGAATGAAATGAGTGATGATAATTTGGTGTAAATGTATCATTTGAAACACTAACTTATTTTATTTTGTTATTATGGTTATAATTTTAGGTTCCGGAGGAACGAGAACACGAGGAAACAATGCAGTGGGAGGTTTGTACTTACAATCTGTATCCATTTCTATTATGTGGTTTTTTTTTATTAATTTAATACACTAATACTGCCTAAATGTTTTACCTGACACAATCGCTATTAATTAATCAAACATACAAAATTGAGTATTAATAGTATAGATAAAAAGTATAATTATACAAAAAATGTATAATCATTTTCCATATATCATTCTTTTTCAGTAAAATGATGATTATAAACGTAACTAACTAAACGAGTGACAAAAGAAAAACAAGTAACTAACCAAGCCATTTGACTCGTTTGCGTGATGCTGATTTAGGTGGGGCAAACAATATTGGACGGAGGAAGAAGAAATCCAAATTACCACTCATTCTTGGCGTTACGTTTGCCTCTGTGTTTGTAACTCTCGCATCAGCGTTTTCGGCTATTTTCTTAAAGAGGCGTCAACACGCTAAGCCGCAGTCCAACACAGCACCAGCCATGTCCACAGGTACCGTTAATATTCCTGATGCAAATAATATATATATATACATTTTAATATCAGTTCTTAGATGGAAATTATATATTTTGGGATTGTCCTATGTTTTTAGGGTCTGGGGCAGTGACGGGGGTATCACCAATGGTCAAACAGCAATTGGCAAGCGACGTAAGCCACCCAGGGCACGATGAGCCGGGTGTGTATGATATCGATGAGCTGATTGGTGTAAACGATTCATATGTTGTTCATCAAGATGATCATCATCAACATGGAGCCGTGTAGACACCATTACCTGGAAGATATTCAAATTTTCAAATTATTTGTTGATGCAAAAAGTATCATCGTGAATATTTCTAGCTCAAGAAAAAATAATTGCGGGTAGTCACATAAATACAGCTTTATATTGTTATTATAAAAAACAAAATTGTAGGGGTCAAAATGCTGTTGTCAATTTTTGAATGATAATTAAATTTGAAATAGTTTAATCATCCTATAACAAACATGATATATGATAACTATAATTGATTGTAGTTAGTGGACATCGATTCCAATAGATATAAGACAGATAATGATATAAAAAACATGCTTCAAAACTGAATGAGAAAACAAAAATGCATTTTGTTTAAATGAAATAATGAATTGGCATTAGCTTCTTCTTCCTCTTATGCTTGTAGTGATCTTTAGATTTCTTGTTAAAGTGCTGATTTATTTCAATCAAAATGCATCAATCTTTAACACACACAAAAAAACAAGAGAAAAACTGCAATATTTACAAATTATCTAAAGAGTTCGGAGATTATAATATTTCAGCTTAATATTATTGAACCGATTATTAAAAAAACTGTATATTATAGATTTTAAATTGCTAATAATTTTGTTTGTTGTTACACACACCATTTGACGCGATTTCTCCACCGTGATGAATTCCACAGGCTATTCCATCCAGCAAGGTGGCATGGTTGTCAATCATCTTTAATATTCTTTCCACCCCACTTGGTTATTACTTCCAAGGTTTTCTATTTTTAGTCTACTTTTGAGCCCTACACCAGTCACAATCTGTGATTAGTACAGACGGTGAGATGCAGGGAAATCGGCTGAACACATGAAATTTTCCAAGCATTTTGTTCCCACTACGAAACATATATTTATGGAGTTCAATAAGATATACACACATGTGTATCTATACCAATACAATGTACGTATAACGGAAAATGGATGAACGTGACCAAGCCGTTTACTTTAAAGTCTATGTGCCATATACCGTTGACTTTCAATATGTTCATTATATGCTAAGTCAACCATATAAGTTGAACCAAACTCAAAAGTCAAGTCTTCTTCCTAATAATCAAGTTCCCTACAAAAAAAAAATATGTCACCAACTCAACATTTTCTTAAATAATTGTTCTAATTAGTAAAATACGACCAATGATTGTTCAGAAATCTTACATCCAAAAATAGGAAAATAGGAAAAAATAGAGACTGGTTAGTAATTTGCGAGATAATTCGTGAACTTTCGAGATGGAAATTCCATTTATTTTATGGGAGGATGTACACATACATTTGCTGTCTAAGTACGTACTTGAATATATAAGTGGTGTATCATGCTAGAAAAATGCTGAGTCCGCACTTTTAGTTAATAAGAAATTGATGTCATCGTTCCTTTACCGATCCTAAACGACAAATTCTTGTTCATGCGTATCTTCTTTCTCTGAATCACCTCACCCATACTTTCGTTATTACTATCTAGTACACCTGCTTTGCAGACAGAAAATTCACCATGTTCTACTTCCCCTACTAGCTACCCTTCAATTGTATGTGGATAGCTTATTTAAAATAGAATGATCTTAAACTTTCGGTTTGGAATAAAATTTACGTCTAAATAGTACTTTTCTTCCTCTTCAGGTATCATCAGTACCCTCAGTTATGAAAATAAATGGTGCACAACATAGTAAATCTATTTTTTTTTTTTCTTTGAACTTTAGTAAATCTATTTTTTCAGTATTGTGTTTAACGCTGTCTGTAGATTGTCAAACATATAGAATGATTACATAACATCATCTTCTATTTCAATCTGCTGACAAACCACACGCATATTAGAAGTTAACCTTGGCAGTTCATTATTGAAATGGTTACTTAATATGTTTTCCAATTTATATATATGGATATAAGCTTAATTTTGGGCTCTATTTTGATTACTAACTAACTCATAAGATAAAATCGAAAATATTTTCGAGTTATACCACGTTGGAAATATTTTATCCTCTAAATTGATTTTAAAACACTACATAAACTGCTACAAGACAGTAATATATAGATATAAGTTACTTTGTTAAATAAAATATAATGTTTTTTTAAGATAAATTGGGTTCTTAAGCGTCATCCTGCCAAACCCAAAAAGGCAAAACATATTTTTCCTCGTTTCATAACATATTAAATGTGGCGAGTTATGGCACCCTAAGTTTTCCTTTCTTGAATTCACAATTGTCTAAAACCAAAATCCAGATCTGAACCGCTGGGCAAATAATATATGAGCTGTGCAATCTCAAAAAGTCAAGTCAACTAGACGTAGACATACTTCATTTTATTCTATAAATTACGTCTATATGCATGTAACTAAGTAACAAGCTGGTTGATGATGGCGGGGCTTCTTGATCTCATCACTCTCTTCTTCCTCTCAGCCACAATCCTTTCACTCGCAGAAAGTACGTACAAACATAAAACCCCCCCCACAACATTGATATTTTACTAAATTTAACCCCATTCAATTAATCTTTTTAACTCGATCACTTATCGTTTTTTCTTGTTGAATCTGCTCTATCATTAGGTTTAAGCATTGACTGTGGAACAACGGGATCCTACGTAGACTCCAACAATGTAACATGGGTCGGAGATAAAGGCTTCGTAACGACCGGCGAGCCCATGAAGATTCCAGACGTCGTTACGAAGCCGATCAACACCCTCCGGTACTTCCCAACCGGTCAAACCAACTGCTACACCAACATTCCGGTGACAAAACGCCAGAAAACACTCGTGAGGGCGAAGTTTTACTATGAGAACTACGATGGCAACTTTTCGCCGCCATCTTTCGACTTGGTTTATGATGGTAAACACCGTGATTCTGTTGAAATCACTGAGTCCTTACTCAACGACGAGGAGACATACTACTACTCGGAGTTGATATATTCTCCGGCAAATGAGAGTATTAGCATATGCCTCCTCCGTACGTCTCCATCGGATAACCCTTTTATATCGTCCATTGAGGTTTACAGCTTAGACGTCGGAATGTACGCCGATCTTGGTCCCAATGAAGGTCTGATTACCCGACAAAGAACTGCTTGCGGTGCCAAAGAGAGTATAAGGTATACACAGACCCTTCTTTAACAAAACAAAAAGAAATTTTTTTTTTGGTTATAGGTTTTATTGTTATCTGTATTTATATAATTCTTGCATCTAATTTTGGTTTTTGAAAACTTATTTTAGCTACCCGTTAGATCCTTACGGTAGACCATGGTACCCTTTAGGGACCGACGCCACACTGACCGATCTAACGACCTCAGCCCCGTCGATAGACATCACCGGGGCGTCGAACAAGCCGCCAGAGGTTGTTATGTCGAAGGCATCGTCATCGTTAGGAGAAAGTTTAAAACTCTCCAACCTGGCTCTCCCCTTAGCCGGTCTACCGGTATACTTGGCTCTTTACTTCTCGGAGCCTCAGACTCTAGGTCGGACCCAAAAACGGTCATTCAACGTTTTCTTGGACGACAAGCAAGTGGGATCGGGTCCCATCATACCGGTTTTTGGGAAAGCAACTCAGATCGTTTTGAGAGGTGTAGTGGCCACGTCCGGTTCCCAAATAGTCTTTCAGTCCACTGATGACTCGGTTTTGCCACCCATCATCAATGGTGTGGAGCTGTATTCGATAAGTAACAGCCGGGATGGTGAGAGCAGCAGAGGCGGAAACCCAAGCAGCAGTGCTAATAATGATTATAAAGGTTAGTTTTTTATTTTTAATATTTTTAAGTGAAACATAGTTTAATATCAAACTATATATATGCGGTGCTAAAGAGTTAAAATTTGGTTATTCGGCAAATAGTAACATGGTATTATACATGTTTTAATTTTATTATTTTCTACACAAAACAACTAATTAGAGACCCTTCTTTATACGACGGCTATAGGTGGGGCAAAAACCAATGGAGGAAGGAAGAAGAAATCCAAATTACCACTCATTCTTGGCGTTACGTTCGCCTCCGTCTTTGCGATTCTCTCATCAACGTTTGGAGCTATTTTCTTGAGAAAGCGTCAAAACGCTAAGCCACAGCCCAATACTGCACCAACTACGTCTCCAGGTATATCTATATATTTGACTAAGCGTTACATAGATACTACATGAGAAGTAATCATTAATATTTGTTTATTTTCAAGTGCATGGGACAGGCACCGGAATGTCACCTCTAGTTGGACAGCAATTTGCTAGTGATACGGGCCATTCTAATGTTGTTGATCACGATGATCATCATTGACATTGGTCGTCCCTTCTCCCTACTAGTCGACGATGCTGCATACATCCATGCGTTATTAATTAGTTTACGTACATGTCCTTTTTCTTATTTATAAATTTGTGGTTTCTGTTTAATTTATGTCCGATTCCGACCAACAGTTGTTAATTTATTATAAAACCAATGGGAAAAGGTGAAGGCCGATACAAAAATCTAAAAAGTTTATCCACATTTTTTTTTTCTTTTTTTTCTTTTTCTTGAAAAAGGTGTAAAGGTCTTTGAAATCGACTTTGGTAGATGAAAAGAAAGGAAACTACTCCGAAGTGTTACTTCATTGTGATGGTATTCGACAGATTGGCCGGTCTTTGCTACGTAGTTGAGTGTATACAAACTATTCGACATGAGATTTTTCCGAATTTTATATATAAAGGCTTATGATCAGTTTCGTATGAGTAATACCAAAGCATACTTTTTTGCAAGAAAGATACATGAATGAAAGAGTGTATTTTCTGTTGTAAGAACTTTTGTATCATATTATTCAGTTGCTGAGACGGCGAACACATTTGGATATAATCAAAACAACAAGTGCCTAGAAGACCTAAAAAAAGAGGCGAATTATATTTTGGGAGCTCTTGCCTCTTATAATTTTAGATAACGCGAGCACACATTTCCACTCTTTCGTGTGCTGTTATTCCGCCTTCAGTCTCGATGTTTTGAGGAAACAAAGAAGCTATGTGAAGCATTTCTTTGATCTGACACCCTGATCCCGTTGGTTAAAGCTAAAGTATCTTGGTAAGAAATGATTTTCTTGTTTAGGTTGGCGTCGGTTTAGTAGAGGTGTCTACCGGTTTCTTCCGGTTATCCTTCGTTTGATGCCGGTTTGTTTGTATCTATTTGGGTTGCATAGAAATTATAAACTGGGTTTAATTCTGGGATTTTACGGTTAGATGGATTGAAACGGTTAGACCAACGTAAAAGAATAAAATATTTAATGCAGAAAAATTTCAAAAAAAAAGAAATGGTTTTCCAGAAAACATATAGTGATCTTGGAATTTAGAAATTGAAGGAGATATCAAAACCAACTGGCTCGGCTAGGGTTCTGAAGAACCTCCAATATGTCATTTTAGTTAATTTTTCTAGAATCTGAATCTTATATGGAGTTGAAACAAATGTTGTCTAACGAAGCATTCGATTAGAAGAGAAAAAAAAATCAACAAATTTACTTTCACTGATCAAGTGGTTATTGTCTAGCGTACGTCTTGCTGCTCAAGCCAACTAAGATCACAAAGCGTCAAGTTGTTGTTATTTAATTCTTCGTGTGTCAAATAAAACCTCAAATAAGTCAAAACCGAGTTTTCTATATGGCATTGCCTTTGGGAATTATATTTTTATTTATTTAATACACTAATTTGCAACTAGCTGATAAAAGAGGTTAACTTGCCCGTCACAGTATATGATAAACATTAAATAAATCGACAACCACGAAATGATTATTTGATCAGCCAAAACCAAACAGGGGGAGGGCGAACTGAAAAACCAAACATTGATTACTAAAAGAAACAATAGCAATTCCTATTCATGACTTTGTAGCATGAGTAAGAAAAAGTCAAAACTAAATGCGCATAGTGTAAGAATATATTGTAGTCAGCTGTTGAAGAACTAATTATTTCCCAGCTGGAAAATAGAAAGGTCAAAACTCTAAAATATTCTCTTGTTCGTTTACAACTTGGTTTTAAGATACTAATAGACAGCTAAACTCTGCAGATATAACATATATTAAAGGTCTCTGTATAATTTTTGTATAGAGCATTAGTTGAAAAATTGGCTCCCACCATGGCTTCTGAATTGCTTTTTCTTCTATTTTGCCTTTCCATCGTAAGCTTCTCTAAAGCGAGTAAGTAAATTATCTACGAACTTATAAGCATTAACCTCTTGCTTTATCTATAACACTATACAAGTACATAGTTTTTCAATTTCAGTAGCAGGCAAAGTCTTGGATTTAGACGTTAATTCGAACACCTTGGTCCGAATCGATCGACATGATTAAGGGGTTCATTTCATGTTTTATTTTTTTTGTGACTTCTGTTTAGTTATATATATGATTGGGTCCTAAAATGTTTACGTAAGGCTTTTCTTATCCTATGGTCCTATGGGCACATGATCTATAACGGCCGGCTGAAATTTTCAGAAACCCCGCACACGTTAAGCGTGAAACAGGTGTCTTAATCATTTTAATCGAGTAAATGACATTTTTAGTGTTTTATAGATGATGATATTTCATAAAACTTCTTACCGAAGATTGTTTTATCCTATGTTCTAAAATCACGTTATATTACAACGGGAATATTACAGCAACCACTACATGAACATTGTTCAAAGATCAACAATGTGAATTTATATAATGAATACAATATGGGTGTATTCTTGAATTACTCGATGTTTTTAGTTACGTTGTTATAGCGCATAGCATTACATTAATTGCCCCCAAAGTTGGATAGGAAAATCTATTTTTAGCTATGATTCCCATCATAGTCATCATTATCATCATCTTTTTTTTTTTGAATGTAATGTTAAATTCATTCAAAAGAAAAATAAATATGTCATCGTCATAATCATCATGACACAATCATGATTCATGCATGCATGATCAATTTCAGGTGTAAACATAGACTGCGGTACGTCATTATCGGGCTTAGACAGCAACAACATAAAATGGGTCGGGGACAAAGACTTCATCACATCCGGACAGTCGGCCACCGTTTCCTCCACTACCGTCGAGAAATCCCTCACCACACTCCGGTACTTCCCGACCGGCGAATCCAACTGTTATAACATCCCGGTGACAAAAGGCGGAAAAGTCCTAGTGCGAACGATGTTTTACTATGGGAACTACGACGGGAAGTCTTCATCCCCATCCTTCAGCGTAGTGTTCGAAGGGAAACACCGAGGCACCGTATCGATATCTTCAGCATTTACACCTTACACTTTGGAGCTGATATTTTCCCCGGCCAGCGGAGAGACAAGCGTTTGTTTTGTGCGTACCTCTTCGTCATCAAACCCTTTTGTATCCTCCATTGAAGTTGCTGACTTGGCCGCTGGCATGTATGACGAGCTTGGTCCTGGTGAAGGTTTATTTTACCAGCGACGAGTTGCGTATGGTTCAACAGAAGTTCTAAGGTAATTAACATCTATATCCAACTAGTAGCATAAGTAACATAAATATTTGAGTTTCATGGGCAATGAGTAGATTGACATATATCCTCAAGTATTACTCTAGATTTTTTCTATTTTTTAATCCTCACAAACATACCTTTCAATTATCTTTTCCTTTCAGTTTTGTGTTCATGATTAAAATGTGTTTTATTTCAAATGAAATGATAACTTCTTCAAGATTTAATCTTAAAAAGTTTGTAAATTGTAAACGTAAATGGAAGAAGAAACCATTTGCCAAAACAAATGTTGATAGTACATAAATTATACAGACATATATGCCAAACTTTAACAACAATCAAGACCATGATCTCATTAACCATAAAATATGTAAATTGGCACGGAGCTTAATCATACACAGCAGTTAAACCCATAGTTATAATTGCTTCTCGGGTTTGGTTATTTAAGAATATATTTTTTTTCATTTTCTTTTCCTTGTTAGATCGGATCTTTACGGTAGGTTCTGGCTTCCTTCCGAGATAAAGATATTGTTGACAGGAGTACCATCCATGGCTGCATCCATCGATACATCTGGCGCATCAAACAAACCGCCTGAGTCCATCCTCCGTAACTCTTGGAACGGGGATAGCTTAACATTAGTCGACGCCACTCTTCCTACGGGAGGGGTTCCTGTTTACTTGGCAATGTATTTCTCGGAGCCTCTCGAGATGAGTGTACGATCGTTCAACATTTTATTTGGGAGTAAGAAAGTTGGTTCGGGTCCAGTTGTGCCAGTGTTTGGAAAAACTACCCAAGTGGTAGTGAGAGACGTGGTAGCCAGCTCGAGCTCCCAGCTAGTGTTCCAGTCCACAGCAAGTGCGCTTTTACCTCCCATGATAAATGCGTTGGAGCTTTATGTGATAAGTTCTGGTACAAGTGGAAACGGAAATGGAAGTGGAAGCGGATCAGGAACAGGTGGAGGTGGTGGAGGAGGAGGAGGATCTGGGAGCGGCAGTCCTGGAGGTTTTTATTTTTAGATGCATTTTTCACTGATTAGTCTAAGTTTCGGAGTAAAACCCCAAATTACTAAAAGCATAAACTTAATAGTATAGTGGATCATACAAGTTATCTACGTAATGTGATACATATAAATTTTACTTTTATGTAAAGGCTCTGGCGGGACTAGCAAAGGAGAAACCGGAGGAAGCAATGAAGTGAGCTCAGGTTTGTATTTCGACTTTTCTTTCCATTTTAGCTTGTGATCCTGATGGGTTTGTTAATTTGATGAAACTAACCATATATACATGAAATATCAATATGCATTACAAACAAATAAATAAAAATGCAAGTAAGAGAACATTTACATTTTGATACCGGTTTAGGTGAAAAGAAAAGTAAACTGCCAATTATACTCGGTGCGGTATCCGCGGTAGCGTTTGTTGTTATCGCATACGTTATCATTGCTATTCTCTTGGCGAATCGTCGCAAAGCAAGGCTGCAAGGATTGGCACTGCCAACGTCCGGCACAGGTATACATTGAGTCTCTTATTAGTGTGTTCGGTGGAATTTTTACTGTATACAAAGATTATATTTGATCTATTTGTTTTACAGATATATAATTTTTTTCTCGGTCTTGGCTAATTAATATGTATTCTAGAGATGTGACTACTTTTCATCGTTATTTTGATGATAGTTTCTCATGTGGGGACTGGAGCTTCCCCTCTATTTGGACAACAGATGGGCAACGACCCGAACCAGTCTACAACTGAGGCAGACATGGGAGATATCGACGACCTGATTGGAGTGAACCAGTCGTATGTAGCGCAATAACATTGACCATCATATGGTATAAATGTTCTTTTTACCTTCAATTGTGTCTGTTAATTTCCAATGAATTTTATTTTTCCTTCTCAGTGTGCAAATTTTTTTATTCTTTCTAGTCTTCAGTCGTAACTCGTACACGGCTTATTTTTTGAATGAAATGTTAAATTCAAGTCAAGAAAAAATATTGTTTTACATCGTTTAAAGATGGTCCAAATTTTTTTTATATATGTGATATGTCAGCAAAAGTTAGCTTTTACAGAAAATGATAATTGATTTAATAAAAAATTTCTGGACCATTTTCAAAACGATAATTGATTAAATAATAATAAATTTACTAATTTTTTAATATGTTTACTGATATATAAATGATATATTATCAATTATCTTTTTATTTTTATTTATATTATATGTAAACTAAAACAAATTATCCTTTCTAGTTTTATAATATAAATATAAGAAACGATCTTTCATATTCTTTTTTGAAAAATTTGTGTAGGTAATTTTTTGTTCCCAGGGGAAGCGCCCACTCTTCCCTCCACTGAAGAAAATGAAACCCATATTCTAATGCGATTTGAAAAATTTGTTTCATTAACAAAAAAGAAAATCATAATTAAACTAACCAATTTTATCTTTTTCTCTCTCCATTTGTTCCTATCTCTCTCTAAGAACATGTTTATGACAAGTTTCTTAACCAAAGTTTCTGAACTTCCAAATAATAATAAAATACAATTTTAATATTTTTTATTATAAATGTGTCTCTGATACCTAGGAATACTCAAGGAAAAACTATAATCTTAAAAATATTAAAATTGTATTTTATTATTATTTGGAAATCCAGAAAATTTGGTTAAGAAACTTGCAATAAACATGCTTTAAGCATTTTGGTTGGTTAATTAATTTTAGGTGTTTTTTGGTTCATACACCAAACCCACCCATGCAATTTCGCTATTTTTGGTATATCGACTTAGGATGTACGTAGGCTGAAATAAATGGGTCACAGTATTAAGGCCCAGAAACGGAGCCCATAGAAAAATATAAAGACCATAACAGCATGGTGTTCACTGGCGGACCTGATAAATTGCACGTCGTCTCATCAGTCAGCGTCGAAACTTCTTGAAAGCACCTGACAACTCGGGTAACGACGCTAGAAACCGAGCGAGTCACATGATATTTCAAGAAACTTGCAGAACCTTCTCTCTCTTATCCTCTTCCCTCCCCCACTATCTCCCTATATATATGCGATCGCACCAAAGCCTCAGAATCAGTAAAGAGCATAAGACTTCAAAGCAAAGCAAAACAAAACAGAGCAAACCCAAATAATATCGTAATCACAGAAAGGGTGAAATCATGTCTCTAATCCCAAGCTTTTTCGGAGGCCGAAGATCAAACGTGTTCGACCCATTCTCACTTGACGTGTGGGATCCGTTCGAAGGATTCTTCACACCTTCAGAGTTGGCAAAGGCACCCGCCAAAGACGTGGCAGCGTTCACAAACGCTAAAGTGGACTGGAGGGAGACACCTGAGGCCCACGTGTTCAAGGCGGACTTGCCGGGGCTGAAGAAGGAAGAAGTGAAGGTGGAGGTAGAAGATGGTAACATACTTCAGATAAGCGGAGAGAGGAGCAGCGAAAATGAAGAGAAGAGTGACAAGTGGCACCGTGTGGAGAGGTCGAGCGGGAAGTTCATGAGGAGGTTTAGGTTGCCGGAGAACGCGAAGATGGAGGAAGTGAAGGCGAGTATGGAGAATGGTGTGCTGTCGGTTACGGTGCCGAAGGTACCAGAGAGGAAGCCTGAGGTGAAGTCTATTGACATTTCCGGCTAAAATGGGATCTTGAAGATGTAAGGTTGGAGATAAAAATGTGTGGTGGTGTGAAATAAATGGTGTGCAACGTGTGTGATTTACCTTCTTTTTTCTTCTTTTCTTTACCTGTGGCTGTAATCATGGATCTACCTGTCTGTATGTAAATCTTAATAAAAGAGTTCTAAAATATAATATTTTCCACTGATGTGACCATCCAATCCTCTTAGTACAAAGTAAAGTCGTAACTGGATTCAACAAAACATGGGTCGTCCTACTGTCTAACTTTAAGTGTAGCATATCAGCGGAACATTTGAGGAACCTGTAAAAGCTAAACTTCTGGAACTAGGATTGTTGTGGCTGTGAGTCGCCCAGGACAAGGCTTCTGAGAACTGGCATCTGGCTCTCGAGGAGCTCCCGTTTGGTCAAGATTCTGTCAGAGGAGCAGTCATGTTCCTGTAGATGTGAATGAAACATCGTAAGAGATCGTTTACTATAGAGATTTAATTCGTTGCATCTCGAATGAATATATGTTGTTTAGAAAAAGAAGAAGGATATAAACCTCTCCGGTTGAAGCCGACATCAGCGCAAGGAGAGTTACAGTTGCTGTTTGGTAATCGGTCAAAGTTTTGTACGCAGATTCATCGAGTTTATCCTACAAAGTTGAGATAAGACATAAGACCAACATCTAATATAATGTAAACAGACTGCGACAAAAACAGGAATATGACCCGATAGATATTCACTCCATGAATATAAGTTGGTTGATCGAGAGAGAAGATATATTATATTTTCAACTAGTGAATGTCTATCCAACGTTGTAATACCTTCAAGTGTGAAATAGCTGCAGCAATAGCTCTGCCCGGGGCTTGTAAAGCTTTATTGTGAGCCTGTCAACAATTTCTCAACCGTTACTTGAATTCTGAATATTGGGCATACAGTACAGTTACACCAACATGAATTTTATATACCTTGATATAAAGGAGAGAGACAACTTTAGCGAGAAGTGCAACAGGGTCTAATTCGGTAGAAACTTGAGATGTCAAATCCTGCAAGCACAAAGAACATCCGTAATAGATGAAAAGCAGTGATCCAATATCATATTAACATATTGAAACAACGATGTGGTGTGGTACACACCTTGCGGTATGCATGTAGGAGTGTCCTTTCCAGTTTCTTGTCAAGCTTTTTCAAGACCAATCCACTGCAAAAGTGAAGTTAGCATTCAGTCGAAAGCCCGTAAAAGTAAAAGAGCTTGCTTCAGAGAGATCAGATCTTGATAAATAATAATTTTCGTACCTTTCCTCTGCCAAGTCTCTAAAGGTGGTCATGAAAGCGTCTACGCGCTGAAACACAGATAATCCCATCAATGGAGTTTAGTTTGCATTTGGGAAAAACCAAAGGCTCTTAAACAGAGTGATTAACTAGGTGGCAATAAGTGAAACAGACATTTTAATTTAGTGATCAGGCCTAAGTAACAATAATGACTCTTCTCTGACCCTATAGCTATTCAATTTTTCCACATGGTTACGATCACTGACTCCCATTTAAGTTCTAATAGAACATAAACTTAGGCTGTATATAATCAAAATGGTAAGTCCACAGGAGGAGAGGATATGAAAACAGTCAAATTAAAATACCAGGCAGTCTGTTAGCGATTGTAAGAACAAGTCTATTCATTAACAAAGATCTAACCTTCCCTTCCAATGCCTCAACTAACGCAAGGGCCTTTTTCGAGAATGCACCGTTGAGATTTTTAGCCTGCCCCAAGGGAAAGGAAAAAAGAGAGTCGAACATCAGCTGGCATTATTCAAGTGTAACAATAAAGTATTACACTAGAGTTCTGATCAAATTTGCATACAAGGGCTGTTCTTTCAGAAGAATCAAGCAAAACTGGATCTTGAGTTTTGGAATCTTCAACTTCAGTACCATTCTTCAATTTGTTGAGGATGTCCTGTTTTGAAAATCGAAAGCTTGATTAGTGGAATCAATAAGACGACGACCTTAAAAACTCCACTTCATTTTGACTTACCAAGTCATGAAGAAGTGTATCAGCAATTGTAGCTGCTGTTGTTCTCAGAAGATGCCTATGTAAAACAACCTAAGCGCCACAAGAAAACAAATTGTTACACCATGTTCTTTAACTTAAGGTAACAATTGCGACTAGCAAAATGGACCGAAGTACTTACTGAGGTCGATTGGTCATCTTCAAATAGCTCGATCGCTTTTTCGTAAAGCTGCATATTTAGGAAAGACTGCGAAAAGGAAAGTTGATAAAAATAAGGTCATAAGATACTATCATTCTGGCTGATAATGCTAAATAACATCTCCAAGATGAGAAACACGGGAAAGGTATTGGTTGCCAGACAAAAGTAAAACTATAGTTGAAGCAGTTGGGTCCAACCTCATCAAGCTTTTTCTGAAGATCATCCATCAAGCGTTTCATTCTATCAGCATTTTCTGTGAATATTTTCTTTCTTCTCTCCTTTAATGAATTAATGAGCATCGGTTTCATAAGATCAGCCAAATGCTTAAGAAGTGAATCTGGGTTCTCCATACCTGCCAGAAACAACATAGTTTCGGTCACACTGACGATCGCTACATAATTTTTTTTATGCATACATAAAGAAAGACTTTCTCAGATTTACCTTCATCATCGAATTCAGGCACAGAGTCGACGATCTTTTTCATCACCCATCCGTCTGGCGGGATAAAGTTATTACCTTCTTGCGCCTTAACGGACTCTTTCTTGCCTCCTGCTTTGGAATCCAACTTCTGTGACGACGACGAGTCCCTGCCTTTCTTCTGGTTTCTCTTAGATTTAGGACGGACGTCCTCCTCATCATCTGGAACCGTCTCAACGGTTGCTGTCTTCATGCTGGCAGACTTGCCTTTCTTCTTCTTTGATCCTTTATCTGTATTAGCACTGACAGGTATGCTTTCTACCGACTCCGAAGATTTGCTTGAATGATCTATTAAACTAGCAGTAGACGCTTGGATGCTAAAAGCTTCGGCCTCTTTCTCAATTTGATCATATATGCCCTAAACATTAGTACGTCAAACTAAGGCATAGTTCAGATAGAGAAAACCAAATGGAAAAGAGAAAAAGCTTGCAAGGAAACTACTAATGACACCCTCCATTTCATACCTTTATGAACCCATTGCTTAGGACATAGGACTCGCCCAGGATAAGTGCTTTCTCAGCCTGAAAAAAAGAAAAACAAAAAACAAAAAAGAAATCAGCAATCAATTGCAAAAGAGCATTGACTAGTTATCGAATTTGATCAAAATCTCACCTTGAGAGCTGATTGGACGGAGGGACAAAGAAGCAACATCTTGTTTGCATCCTGTGACGTGAATGATGCAGGCAATACAGAGAGGGAATCAATCCTGAACCGAGTATCAAGGGTTTCAGTGACAATGTGATATAGACACCATAATATAAAAGCAATAAAAGACCATAGACAGAGGGGAAAAGAGTACGAGGAATAAGACTCACCAGCTGTTTTGTTCAATAGCATCCTCGGTTGTCGAATCCAGCATCTCAATCATCGAGGAATGAATAAATACAGCAACTAGAGGTTTACCATCTGGGTATCTAGACTACACAAGTCACACAACACAAAATATAATGAGAAACAATGAAAGAGGCAATACAACAAATATTCCAGCTACCATCCCACAACTTATACTTTCACAAAATACATAAAATTACGCTAAAGTAATATGATCCGATACCTGTAAGAACAGAACGGCTTGAGCAATTCCAAGCTTCTGCATGGTCTCATAGGGAATATAAGAATTCTGCAAGAAAACGGAACAAAATAAAACATAAATTCATTTCATCAAGGAAGAATAATATACAGAGCATGTCACAACTGCAGTCTGGTGAAGGTTCAAATTTAATTATTTTCCGCATCTAACTAACGAATAGACGGACTCATACATAAGGACATTCCACAGAAAATGATGAACAAACCTGTGAGAAGAAAGAGTCTACGCATTCCTTTTGAGCAACTGCAAAAGCCTGTCACCAAAATTAAAACAGCAAAGTTGGTAACCGAACATAAGAAAGAGAAAGCAATCCATCAGATGCCATAAAGACTAGAAATCTATAACATACACTAGGAGTCCAATGAGTGCCAGCACGTAGTGATCCAAGCATCTCGTCCTCCTTCAACAGTCGATTAAATATAGACTGGAAAAACGAACTCTCAACAGGGACACCACTAGCTCCATTCATTTCTTGAACCAACTGTTGCAACGACATCCACAACGCAGACAAATTAGAAGGAACAAAGATACCCCTGGAAGCACCTCGAACCATAGCCGTAACACGTGCTACATAAGCAGGTGTATATAACTGTCCACCTTCTAGCCTCGCTTTCACCTAATAAACATTGAAATATATATAAAAAATTGATATAAAAGCACTCTCATTCACTCAAACACAATCTCAGAGAGCTCATAGAAGAAGCAACCATTACCAAAGTTCCAAGCCGAGGCTCTAAAACAGATTGCACCAACTCTGATCCAACCTGTAACTGACCAGCAAGCTCAGCCACAGAGATTTGGCTACACTCTTGAAGCCTCTCATTAATCTCTTCAGCAATCGAATCCCAATACCTTTGTGATATGATCTCTCCTTGAACAAGCATTAGCTCAGGATCACTCAACACAACATCTTGCGCTTGCTTCTCCACATGATATAAATCAACCCCAATCGTATCCGCAAGATCAATAACTGACACACGTCCTAATTTACTAATCTCGCTACCGATTTCTTTCTTCAATTGCTCCTGCCAACAAATCAAGACTCCAATCAAGCAAATTTGACTTCATGCAAGCGAAACGTGTAGTGTAACGGAATCTTTTTTTATATATACCTGAGTGATGTATTCTTTTCCGGTGACGGTGTGAAGGAGATCGAAGTCGATGACGCCGAGCTCTTGTAGCTTTTGAACCAATTCGACGACATTTCGATCGGATAATCTGACGCTTGACTTCACCTGCTGAGCGAACTCGAACTGTCTTTGCAATTCCAGTAATTCTTCATCCATCTTCCTCCTTCGTGATATCGCCGGTGTTTTAGATCAAATGATATCGGAGAATCGATTCTATAGGATTTTTCCGTCAGTTACTGATTAATTGTTCAAACACCGAATTAAGTAATTTCCTTTACTGATTAAACCAATATTTTTGAAAACCGAACCGACCGGTTATCGTTATAATTTAAAAAACGGTTCAATTGAGGGTTTTTGAAAGTTAACCAAAGCAGAAGCCCTAACAACACTTCAGTTACGTTCTTCTTCGATCTCTCCTCTGGTTAGTTCAAATCGCCGGTTTCTCTCTTCCAGCTTCAAGCTCCGTGTAAACTGAGGTGCAAGTTATCTAATTTTCACTTTCTGGTTAGTGTTCTACTTTGAAAAGGAATCGTCTCTTCTTCCTCTAGCTTCCTCGAAACTTGAGTTTACTCTAATTATGTGTTTGTTCGCGTTCTTACTTCTGCTTCTTTTCTTTTAATGCTGCGAAGTTGTTGCAACAGACTAGAGAGAGAGAGATAGAGAGGGGTTTGTTTAGTTATTGTAGAACTGAAAGAAGGAGTTTTTGCTTTAGTGAAGAAAAATTCCTACATAGAAGTCAGAATGATTCGAAAGTATGAATCTTTTATGTCAAAAGACGTAATGTTGAGCTAGAAACGGTTTCTCTTTGTATTTACTTCTGTTTTAGTAGCTGACAATCTCAGTTTAGGACCTCAGACGCTTACACTTTCGGAATCTCTCTTTTGTGTGAAGTGAGTATTGGAGCAATGGAGATTGACAGAGAAGATGGAAGAACTCCGAATCAGTTGAGACCTCTTGCTTGTTCTCGTAACATCCTTCATCGTCCTCATGGTTCTGCTAGCTGGTCGCAAGGTGCTTCCTTTTTTTTGTTTTCTGTCTTCCATCTTTCGTTTTGTTTGATTAGATATACTCTAGCTTCTGCACTTTCTCTGATTGGAAGAAAGTTGTCTACATGTTTTGAATGGGTTCTAATAGGTATGCTTTCGCGATTTGTATATTAGGGGATACAAAAGTTCTAGCTGCAGTTTATGGGCCTAAACCGGGAACGAGGAAGAATGAGAACCCTGAGAAGGCTTGTTTTGAAGTCATATGGAAGCCTAAATCCGGGCAGATTGGTATAATAAAATGGATTTGGTTTGATCATCTCTGGATGTTTTTTCGTTGCTGCTTGGATTGTGTTGTAGGTGGTTCTTGGTTTCATTGAGTAGGACTTAGTGTTTCTGACTTATTTTTAACTCTGCGTGATCTTAGGAAAAGCCGAAAGGGAGTATGAGATGATACTAAAAAGGACAGTACAGAGTATTTGTGTATTGACGGTGAATCCAAATACCACCACGTCAGTGATAATTCAGGTGAGTTACTCTTTTCAATGCCTTTTGCATCCCTAACAACTGTCCTGTCTTGTAAGAATCTCAATTTATCTATTTGAGTTGCATCTGATGTTTCAGTTATTTGCTTTGTTGTACAGGTTGTACATGATGATGGTTCTGTATCCTTTTAATGATGTTCTGTAACCATTTACTGATGTTGTCTCAAGCACATTCAATCTGGTATAAGAAATTAGCATTGATAGAGAGTAGCGAAAACTTGTAATTTTGTAAGCTGGGATGGTGAATATTTTTTAGTGGTGATTTAAAAAGATAGCTTTGGTTGCTTGTTTCCTTAAATCGATTTTGTTTAGCTTCTACCGTGTGCCATAAACGCAGCATGTGCAGCTCTTGTAGATGCAGGAATCCCTATGAAGCATCTCGCTGGTATATCTATCTTTGCAACGTTATACTCCTTATCTAATTGACTTTGTGTGCTTCTTTTGATTGCTTCATTGGCATTTTTATACTTCAGTTGCTATATGTTGTTGCCTGGCTGATAGTGGATATGTTGTACTCGATCCAAACAAGCTTGAAGAAAAGGTTAATTAGCAAACCTCGTTACCTATTATTTATGTTATCTTTTCTTATTGGTATTGGTTAGACTTACTTGAACTACAATGGACAGAAAATGACGGCCTTTGCTTATTTAGTCTTTCCAAATACAACTCTCTCTGTGCTTCCGGAAGGATCATCACTAGTGGAAGGCGAGCCGGTAGAACATGGGATCATTACATCAGTTACCCATGGAGTAATGTCAGGTACTGTTGTAACTTCTCTTTCTTGAATTCACTATGCTACATTTTATGTACTCTTGTGTTCATACATTTCATTTGTTTGAGATATGTTGTTTTGAGGAACCTGTTTCATAGCCACTGGATAATTGAATAATTTGTTGCTTTTGATTTTGTTTTGTTTCAGTGGACGATTATTTCCTGTGTGTAGAGAACGGTCGTGCTGCTACAGCTAGTTTATCTGCATTTTTTAGGAAGAACTTCCAACAAAGCCAATGAGCTTCATCCAAAGCCGGTTAAAAGCCCGAATCCATAATGGTTTTGCATGAGAATTTGGACGGCTTCATATTTTATCCCTGTTGTAGCTTGTATGGAACCCCTTATCGTCAACGCGTCTAATCAAAATTTTGCAAGAATCTCGTATGGTTAGATATGTGAACAGACGACCCTCTTAGTTTAATACAAATGGTATCCATGAGCAGATATATACATTGATACTATATGAGTAACATGATAGTCATTCTCAGGGCTACTTATGCTGGGCTTACATGATAGTTAGTTACTCATCATCAGGGATTTGATAAATTTGTAAATTTACTAGAAAATTTGGTAATGACAACTACTTTGTCGCTAAATAAATCATTGCATATTTTCCAATAGCAAATGAGCTGTATACTGAATTCACTTATTAAACATACGAAACATATAGTGATTATATGCAAACCATGAGACAACTACAATAAGTTCAAGTTGCGTCCTCTTAGGTCGATGTTAAAGGCGTTTCATTAGTGTTCTTGAGACGTTGAAGCATCAGTTCATAGAGCGCAAAACCTCCATGGTGGCAACCTGGCATTCTTGATGTCATTGCCTTCAGCTCGTCCTGATCGATTATTCGAAGAGAAACTACAGTTATTCGTGATAGATGGATCATAGCATTTTAGAGAGTAAAACATGCAATCGATTGTTCTTTGTTTCCCGAATGTATGCTTTATGGATTAGAGGAACTAACCATAGAGACAGTGTGGAGCTGTGTTGACTCAAACCCATCTTCAGCATTAGAGTATAGTTTTGGAATGTCATCTGAATGATGACTACACTTGATGAAGAAAAACATAGCTGGTCTCGCATTCAACTCCCTCCGAGATATTCCGATGAAGAGAGGAGGGCTCTGTAATTGTATAAAAGATCGATCAGACAATTTTCCGATATTCCTCAGTGAGAGACTGAAACAAAACAAATCCTTATGGCTTACAAGAGATAATGCGGGTATTCCAGTTTCTTCGACAACTTCAAGAGTAATGCTGTCAAACATTTCTTGAGTCACCTTCTTGTTTAAAACCTCGCCATCTTTCTCAAGATGGTGAGAATCAATTCCTACTGCCATTGGCTGTGCAACGTTTTAAGTCATCAGCCATGAAAGACAAATATGATGCCTTATAGAAATATATGGTTTCTGGTTAACAAATACCTCTGGATGGCCCCCAGGAAATACATAGTGTCCTGGAAATTCCCCGACATTATCACTGCGGCGTAACACAATGATCTTCTCGTCACAAGTCTCGATAACTGCACCATTACCCAATGGACTTGAGGTATGTCGACATCTTACAGAGTCATCTGTGAGAGAGAAAACAAAACTATGTCGATTAAGAAACCTGATCAAATAACTTGGAAGCTCTCCAGTTTCCCAAGACAAAACTAGACAATGATCACATCGGAGATCGTTTATGGAGTGTGTACATACCTTGTGATGTAACAAGGAACCTATCCCATACTGAACTCAAATTCGTTCCTACAAAAGTCCTTGGAAACCATGTCCATGATTAATTATTCTCTCCATGTATACCAGAAACCGATGCAAACAATTGAAAAAGAGAGATAAAATGAGAGTAACTTGTAATCTGTCATGCCAAGGCGAAGGCAGACGTGTGGCACTTCATTGGTACCACCTCCATCACCATCTAAACAAACTGATCCATACTGAAAAAATCATATGTAGTAAACAACTTCAAAGACAATGACATCTTCATCATTCCCATCATATTCTTGAAGATTACAATAAAATGCATAGAATCTCTCACACCTAACTAGAAACCATAAGCCATACCCTGAATTTTTGGCCATTGAACAATGATGAATTGCCCTGTGTTCTCTTCTCCCAAACCTAAACCATTAATCAACTTATCCACATCAATCTCTTACAGGACATGAGCAAATAAAGGCAGATATCAAAGTGAGATCCGACCAGAGTTGCTAGTTCACGTAGTAAAACAAAGAAATTGAATCTTTATATTTTTTTTTATAAATCAGATGAAGGCTTTCTAGGCCCAAGCCCAAAGACTAATGGGCTAAATTACTCGAATACCAGGTGGCATTGTGAAATTACGTTCTTAACACTCCACACGTTCTCACCTGCGCAATGGAATCTTCAAGATCAGGATCAGGATGTTGAATCCGATCATGCGATTTCGAGAAATCCACCGAGACCTGTGAGCATGAAAACAATTTGGTTACGAACACTTGAAAATAATCACTCCGTGTCCGTGTGTGTTGAGAGAAAACCTGAGAGAGAGAGAGGCCAGAAGGACATGAGAGTAGAAGCTCGAATCGTGATCCTTCAGGCATCATTACCTCTGTTGTACTTTTGGCCAATGGAGGAAGCTCCTGCCAACGAGCACACAAAGCTATGAGAGTAAATGGTCAGATGCCGGAACCAATTAGTGGGCCCGAGAGACCAACGTTTGAGATCTTATGGATTCATTATGGGCCCAAAGGTTTTGAAATGGGCCGAAGCTACTCTTGCACTCCTCATTCAATCTTCCTTATAAACTTATCTCTAAAACTTTTTTTATGAATTGTACTTAAAATAATAGGTCAATAGATTTTTATATAGGACTTCGTGAAGTTGTCCACCAAGCCGACCACTTAATATTGTTTTGATATTTGGCTTGATCCTATTAGTTTTTAATTATATGACTCATTCTCTATAAAACATTCTTTAACTAATTTCTATCAGTTCAAACTTTTTTTTAAAGATCTCGCACCCATAGTTAATTGAATTTGCCTTATCTAAAACCTACATTTTCCAATAGCCGAACATTCTTTAAATAATAGTTTTGCGACACGACCATTCCATGGTTTGCGATCATTTGACCTGGGTTAGAATCATTTTCAGTGTTTATGAAACATTTACGTTTGACACTTAGTAAAAATTTAGGTTTTCTAATAAAGTTTCAGATCCTAGAAAAAAGCACATTAATTCATGATTCATGTAGCTAACAAGCTATTCAACTATAAAACTCGACATGAGGGCATACGCTGTTCAATTGCCTCGTAAACTCGAGTGGAGGCTTTCAATTAAAAAATATAGCCAAAACTTGTAGAAGATCTAAAAGAAAGCATAAATACTTGGGTAATTCTTTTGTCAACTATCTATTGATGAACAATAACGTACACATTATTATAAAATGCGTTGTTAACACTTTCAAGCTTCACATAATACTTAAAGTTAACAAATTATATATTATCAATCCTGTAATTTTAGTTTTGTAATTAATGCATGATATTATGATGGTGTACTTGTATCCCCCACGACCACGAGCTTATCATTTGATTATAGTCCTGTTCGGCAACCGATTGCTGCCTCAGCGACAAACAATCAAAATAACTTATGATTATATATTAACTGAAAGTTAAAGATGTGAAGAGTAGATCGCTGTAACATCAATTATCTGATCGCTGTTTATTTTAGCGATATCTAATAATACTGATAGGGCCGTAAAATAATCGCAGTAACTCTTCTTTAATTCTTTACTGTTTTATTAGCTGTGGTTAATACTGACTTTTTAGTCGTTTGTCGATGATGCGGCAATCGATTGCTGCATAGGGCTTGTATATATGTTTATTTTTGTTAAACCTTATGGTATTATTTTACTGTAGGTGACGATTATATCAATGGAAAAAAAAAAAAAAAGAGATGCCAAACAACATCTCTCCCGATTTTAACCCTTTCAGTACGTAAAATAGTATAAAACCAAAAAAAAGTACGTAATATAGTAAAATACATAGAGCCAAGATATATGAAGAGACTATCAGAGATAGGAATAGGATTATATATGGACAGTTTTATACGAGCGATCTGGTGATGAGAGGGACGTCGTTGATCTTATGAAGGACGCCTTAACTAACGGAATGCTAGCGCCATTACAATTGATCAATGGAATCTGAATACCGATGACGACTTCAACCACGGCTTCAGCGGAGTTATCGGAGTCAGTTTCCAATGGCGTAGTAGCGGACGACGGGACTTGGTCAAAATCATACACGAAACGACCAGAACTAACGGAAATGAAGAATAAAAATAAGAAGAAAAGTGAAAGTGGTTGAAAGATCATTTTGAAATAAGACATATATATATATATATATATATATATATATATATATATATATATATAT